>JAECWR010000192.1:0-176331 GCA_018150935.1 Drosophila pruinosa
GAAAACATCAAAATCATCAAAAACATCAAAAACATCGAAAATATCAAAAACATCAAAACATCAAAAATATCATCAAAACATCTAAAACATGAAAAACATCAAAACATCAAAACATCAAAAACATCAAACATCAAAACATCAAAACATCAAAACATCAAAACATCAAAAACATCAAAACATCAAAAACATCAAAAACATCAAAAACATCAAAACATCAAAACATCAAAAACATCAAAATATCAAATACATCGAAAACATTAAAACATCAAAACCTTAAAAACATCTAAACATCAAAACATCAAAACATCAAAACATCAAAACATTAAAACATCACAACATTAAAAACATTAAAAACATCAAAACATCAAAACATCAAAAACATTAAAAACATCAAAAGCATCAAAACATCAAAAAAAAAGAAACATCAAAAACATCAAAACATCAAAACATCAAAAACATCAAAAACATCAAAACATCAAAACAAAATCAAAAACATCAAAACCTTAAAAAACATCATAAACATCAAAACATCAAAACATCAAAACATCAAAAACATCAAAAACATCAAAAACATCAAAAACATCAAAGCATCAAAAACATCAAAAATTCAAAAACAAACAACATCAAAAACATCAAACCATCAAAAGATCAAAAACTTCAAAAACATCAATAACATATAAAACATCAACAAAATCAAAACATAAAAACAAACACCAAAAAACATCAAAAAGCATCAAAAACAAAACATCAAAATCAAAACATATAAAACATCAAAAACATAAAAACGCCAAATAACATCAAAACATCAAAAAACATCAAAACATCAAAAACATCAAAATCATCAAAAACATCAAAAAACTTCAAAAACATCAATAACATATAAAACATCAAAAACACCAAAAAACATCAATAACATATAAAACATCAAAAACACCAAAAACATCAAAAACATCAAAAACATCAAAACATCAAAAATATCAAAAACATCAAAAACATCAAAAATATCAAAAAATATCAAAAACATCAAAAACATCAAAAACATAAAAACATCAAAAACATCAAAACATCAAAAACATTAAAAACATCAAAAAATCAAAGACATCAAAAAACATCAAAAACATCAAAAATATCAAAAATATCAAAAACATCAAAAACATCAAAAAATCAAAGATTTCAAAATATCAAAAACATCAAAAACATCAAAAACATCAAAACATCAAAACATCAGAACATCAAAAACATCTAAACATCGAAAACATCAAAACATCAAAACATCAAAACATCAAAAACATTAAAAACATTAAAAACATCAAAAACATCAAAAAAACATCAAAAACATCAAAAACATCAAAACATCAAAAACATCAAAAACATCAAAAACATCAAAATATCAAATACATCGAAAACATTAAAAACATCAAACCTTTTAAAAACATCTAAACATCAAAACATCAAAACATCAAAACATCAAAACATCAAAACATCAAAACATTAAAAACATTAAAAACATTAAAAACATTAAAAACATCAAAAACATCAAAACATCAAAAACGTTAAAAACATCAAAAAACATCAAAACATCAAAACATCAAAACATCAAAAACATCAAAAACATCAAAAACATCAAAATATCAAATACATCGAAAACATTAAAAACATCAAAACCTTAAAATCATCTAAACATCAAAACATCAAAACATCAAAACATCACAACATCAAAACATCACAACATCAAAACATTAAAAACATTAAAAACATCAAAAACATCAAAAACATCAAAATATCAAATACATCAAAAACATTAAAAACATCAAAACCTTAAAAACATCTAAACATCAAAACATCAAAAACATTAAAAACATCAAAAACATCAAAAAACATCAAAAACATCAAAAAACATCAAAAACATCAAAAACATCAAAAACATCAAAATATCAAATACATCGAAAACATTAAAAACATCTAAACATCAAAACATCAAAACATCAAAACATCACAACATCAAAACATCAAAACATCAAAACATCAAAAACATTAAAAACATTAAAAACATCAAAAAACATCAAAAACATCAAAAACATCAAAAACATCAAAAACATCAAAAACATCAAAAACATCAAAAACATCAAAATATCAAATACATCAAAACCTTAAAAACATCTAAACATCAAAACATCAAAAACATCAAAAACATCAAAACATCAAAAACATCAAAAACATAAAAACATCATAAAATTAAAAACATCAAAAGCATCAAAAACATCAATAACATCAAAAACATCAAAAACTTCAAAAACATCAATAACATATAAAACATGAAAACCATAAAAACACCAAAAACATCAAAAGCATCAAAAACATCAAAATATATAAAACATCATAAACATAAAAACACCAAAAACATCAAAACACCAAAAACATCAAAAACATCAAAAACTTCAACAACATCAATAACATATAAAACATCAAAAACATAAAAACACCAAAAACATCAAAATCATCAAAAACATTAAAAACATCAAAAACATCAAAATATCAATAACATCAAAAACATCAAAACTTCAAAAACATCAATAACATATAAAACATCAAAAACATCAAAAAAGACCAAAACATCAAAAGCATCAAAAACATCAATAACATATAAAACATCAAAAGCATAAAAAACACAAAAGCAAAAACATCAAAAACATCAAAATAATCAAAAACATCAAAAACATCAAAAACATCAAAAAACATCAAAAACATCAAAAATATCAAAAACATCAAAAACATCAAAACATCAAAACATCTAAACATCTAAACATCAAAACATCAAAACATCAAAACATCAAAACATCAAAACATCAAAACATCAATAACATCAATAACATATAAAACATCAAAAACATATAAAACATCAAAAACATCAAAAACATCAAAAACATCAAAAATATCAAAAATATCAAAAACATCAAAAACATCAAAAACATCAAAATCATCAAAAACATCAAAAACATCAAAAACATCAAAAACATCAAAAACATCAAAAACATCAAAAACATCAAAAACATCGAGAACATCAAAAACATAAAAAGACCAAAAACATCAAAAACATTAAAAACATCAAAAAATCAAAGACATCAAAGACATCAAAAACATCAAAAACATCAAAATATCAAAAACATCAAAAACATCAAAAACATCAAAAACATCAAAAAATATCAATAACATCAAAAACATCAAAAACATCAAAAATATCAAACACATCAAAAAATCAAAAACATCTAAACATCAAAACATCAAATACATCGAAAACATTAAAAACATCAAAACATCAAAAACATCTAAACATCAAAACATCAAAACATCAAAACATCAAAACATCAAAACATCAAAACATCAAAACATCAAAAACATCAAAAACATAAAAACATCATAAAATTCAAAACATCATAAACATCAAAAACATCAATAACATCAAAAACATCAAAAACATCAATAACATCAAAAACATCAAAAACTTCAAAAACACCAATAACATATAAAACATCAAAACATAAAAACACCAAAAACATCAAAAGCATCAAAAACATCAAAAACATATAAAACATCAAAAACATAAAAATACCAAAAACATCAAAAACATCATAATCATCAAAAATATTATAAAACATCAAAACATCAATAACAGATATAACATCAAAAACATAAAAAAACACCAAAAACATCAAAAACATTAAAAACATCAAAAACATCAAAAATATCAAAAACATCAAAAACATAAAAAACATCAAAAACTTCAAAAACATCAAAATATCAAAAACATCAAAAACATAACAAACACCAAAAACATCAAAAACATCAAAAACATTAAAAACATCAAAAAAATCAAAGACATCAAAATATCAAAGACATCAAAAACATCAAAAACATCAAAAACATCAAAAACACCAAAAACATTAAAAACATTAAAAACATCAAAAACATCAAAAATATCAAAAACATCAAAACATCAAAAACATCTAAACATCAAAACCTCAAAAACATCAAATACATCGAAAACATTAAAAACGTCAAAACCTTAAAAACATCTAAACATCAAAACATCAAAACATCAAAAACATCAAAATAATCAAAAACATCAAAATAATCAAAAACATCAAAAATATCAAAAACATATAAAACATCAAAATAATCAAAAACATCAAAAATATCAAAAACATATAAAACATCAAAAACATAAAAATCACCAAAAACATCAAAAACTTCAAAAACATCAATAACAGATAAAACATCAAAAACATAAAAAACTCCAAAAACATCAAAAACATTAAAAAAATCAAGAAATCAAAGACATCAAAAACATCAAAAACATCAAAAATATCAAAAACATCAAAAACATCAATAAGATCAAAAATATCAAAAACATCAAAAACATCAAAACATCAAAAACATCTAACCAGCAAAACCTCAAAAACATCAAATACATCGAAAACATTAAAAACATCAAAACATCAAAAACATCAATAACATCAATAACATATAAAAATCAAAAGCATAAAAAACATAAACACCAAAAACATCAAAAATATCAAAAACATCAAAAACATCAAAAACATCAAAAACATCAAAACATCATAATCATCGAAAACATCAAAACTTCAAAAACATCAATAACATATAAAACATCGAAAACATAAAAAACACCAAAAACATCAAAAACATTAAAAACATCAAAAAATCAAAAACATCAAAAAATATCAAAAACATCAAAAACATCAAAAAATATCAAAAATATCAAAAACATCAAAAACATCTAAACAGCAAAACCTCAAAACATCAAAACATCAAAAACATTAAAAACATTAAAAACATCAAAAACATCAAAACATCAAAAACATCAAAAATATCAAAAACATCAAAATATCAAATACATCGAAAACATTAAAAACATCAAAACCTTAAAAACATCTAAACATCAAAACATCAAAACATGAAAATATCACAACATCAAAACATCAAAACATCAAAAACATTAAAACATCAAAACATCAAAAACATTAAAAACATCAAAAACATCAAAATATCGAATACATCGAAAACATTAAAAACATCAAAACCTTAAAAACATCCTAAACATCAAAACATCAAAACATCAAAAACATTAAAAACATCAAAAACATCAAAAACATCAAAAACATCAAAAAACATAAATAACACCAAAAACATCAAAACATCAAAAACATCAAAAACTTCAACAACATCAATAACATATAAAACATCAAAAACATCAAAATCATCAAAAATATCAATAACATCAAAAATATCAATAACATCAAAAACATCAAAACTTCCAAAACATCAATAACATATAAAACATCAAAAACATAAAAAGACCAAAAACATCAAAGCATCAAAAACATCAATAACATATAAAACATCAAAAGCATAAAAAACACAAAAAACAAAAAACATCAAAAACATCAAAAACATCAAAAACATCAAAAACATCAAAAATATCAAAAACATCAAAAACATAAAAATATCAAAAACACCAAAAACATCAAAACATCAAAAATATCTAAACATCAAAACATCAAAACATCAAAACATCAAAACATCAAAACATCAAAACATCAAAACATCAAAACATCAAAAACATCAATAACATCAATAACATCAATAACATCAATAACATCAATAACATATAAAACATCAAAAACATCAAAAATATCAAAACATCATAAACATCAAAAACATCAAAAACATCAAAATCATCAAAAACATCAAAAACATCAAAAATTTCAAAAATTTCAAAAACATCAAAAACATAAAAAACATCAAAAACATCAAAAACATCAAAAACATCAAGAACATCAAAAACATAAAAACACCAAAACATAAAAACACCAAAAACATCAAAAACATCAAAAATATCAAAAACATCAAAATATCAAATACATCGAAAACATTAAAAACATCAAAACCTTAAAAACATCTAAACATCAAAATATCAAAACATGAAAATATCACAACATCAAAACATCAAAAACATCAAAAACATTAAAACATCAAAACATCAAAAACATTAAAAAACATCAAAAACATCAAAATATCGAATACATCGAAAACATTAAAAACATCAAAACCTTAAAAACATCTAAACATCAAAACATCAAAACATCAAAACATCAAAAACATTAAAAACATCAAAAACATCAAAAAACATCAAAAACATCAAAAACATCAAAAACATCAAAAACTATAAATAACACCAAAAACATCAAAAACATCAAAAACTTCAACAACATCAATAACATATAAAACATCAAAAACATCAAAATCATCAAAAATATCAATAACATCAAAATATCAATAACATCAAAAACATCAAAACTTCCAAAACATCAATAACATATAAAACATCAAAAACATAAAAAAGACCAAAAACATCAAAATCATCAAAAACATCAATAACATATAAAACATCAAAAGCATAAAAACACAAAAAACAAAAAACATCAAAAACATCAAAAACATCAAAACATCAAAAATATCAAAAACATCAAAAACATAAAAAATATCAAAAACACCAAAAACATCAAAACATCAAAAATATCTAAACATCAACAACATCAAAACATCAAAACATCAAAACATCAAAACATCAAAACATCAAAACATCAAAACATCAAAACATCAAAAACATCAATAACATCAATAACATCAATAACATATAAAACATCAAAAACATCAAAATATCAAAAACATCATAAACATCAAAACATCAAAAACAATCAAAAACATCAAAAACATCAAAAATTTCAAATCAAAAACATCAAAAACATCAAAACATCAAAAAACATCAAAAACATCAAAAACATCAAAAACATCAAAAACATCAAAAAACATCAAAAACATCAAAAAACATCAATAACAGATCAAAACATCAAAAACATCAAAAACACCAAAAACATCAAAAACATTAAAAACATCAAGAAATCAAAAAACATCAAAAACATCAAAAACATCAAGGAAACATCAAAATATCAAAAACATCAAAAACATCAATAAGATCAAAATATCAAAACATCAAAAACATCAAAACATCAAAATCATCTAAACAGCAAAACCTCAAAAACATCAAATACATCAAAAACATTAAAAACATCAAAACATCAAAAAATCTAAACATCAAAACATCAAAACATCAAAATATCAAAACATCAAAACATCAAAACATCAAAACATCAAAACATCAAAACATCAATAACATCAATAACATATAAAAATCAAAGCATAAAAACATAAAAACACCAAAAACGTCAAAAATATCAAAACATCAAAAACATCAAAAACATCATAATCATCAAAAACATCAAAAACTTCAAAAACATCATAAACATAAAAACACCAAAAACATCAAAAACATTAAAAACATCAAAAATCAAAGACATCAAAACATCAAAAACATCAAAAATATCAAAAACATCAAAAACATCAAAAACATCAAAATATCAAAAACATCAAAAACATCAAAAACATCTAAACAGCAAAACCTCAAAAACATCAAATACATCGAAAACATCAAAAACATCAAAACATCAAAAACATCTAAACATCAAAACATCAAACCATCAAAAACATCAAAACATCAAAAGATCAAAAACATCAATAACATCAATAACATAAAAAAACATCAAAAGCATCAAAAACACCAAAAACATCAAAAACATTAAAAACACTAAAAAACATCAAAAACACCAAAAACATTAAAAACATCAAAAAACATCAAAAACATCAAAAACATCAAAAACATCAAAAACATCAAAAACATCAAAAACATCAAAAACATCAAAAACATCAAAAACATCAAAAAACATCAAAAACATCTAAACATCAAAACATCAAAAACATCAAAAACATCAAAACATCAAAAACATCTAAACATCAAAAACTCAAAACATCAAAAACATCAAAAACATCTAAAACATCAAAACCTCAAAAACATCAAAATCATCAAAAACATCAAAAACATCAAAAACACCAAAAACATCAAAAACATCAAAAACATCAAAATCATCAAAAACACCAAAAATATCAAAAACATCAAAAACATCAAAAACATCAAAAACATCAAAAACACCAAAAACATCAAAAACATCAAAAACATCAAAAACACCAAAAACATTCAAAAAACACCAAAAACATTAAAAACATTAAAAACACCAAAAACATTAAAAACATCAAAAAATCAAAGACATCAAAAACATCAAAAACATCAAAAACACCAAAAACATCAAAAACATCAAAAACATCAAAAACATAAAAAAATCAAAGACATTAAAAACATCAAAAACATCAAAAATATCAAAAACATCAAAAACATCAAAAACATCAAAAAACATCAAAAACATCAAAACATCAAAAATATCAAAAATATCTAAAACATCAAAAACATCTAAACATCAAAATAATCAAAATCATCAAAAACATCAAATACATCGAAAACATTAAAAACATCAAAAACATCAAAAACATCAAAAACATCAAAAACATCAAAAACATCAAAACATTCAAAACATTCAAAACATCAAAACATAAAAAAAAAAAAAAAACATCATAAAATTAAAAACATCAAAAACATCAAAATCATCAAAAATATCAAAAACATCAAAACATCAAAAACATCAAAAACCTCAAAACATCAAAACCTCAAAACCTCAAAAACATCAAATACATCGAAAACATCAAAAACATCAAAAACATCAAAAACATCAAAACATTCAAAACATCAAAACATTCAAAACATCAAAAACATCAAAAACTTAAAAAACATCAATAACATATAAAACATCAAAAACATCAAGAACATCAAAAACATCAAAATCATCAAAAACATCAAAAACATCAAAAACATCAAAAACATCAAAAACATATAAAACATCACAAACATAAAAAACATCAAAAACATCAAAATCATCAAAAACATCAAAAACATCAAAAACATCATTAACATATAAAACATCAAAAACATAAAAAACTTCAAAAACATAAAAAACATCCAAAAACATCAAAAACATCAAAAAATCAAAGACATCAAAAACATCAAAAACATCAAAAAAAACATCAAAACATCAAAAACATCAAAATATCAAAAACATCAAAACATCAAAAAACATCAAAACATCAAAACCTCAAAAACATCAAATACATCGAAAACATTAAAAACATCAAAACATCGAAAACATCAAAACATCAAAACATCAAAATATCAAAACATCAAAAACATAAAAAACACAAAAAAACATCAAAAACATCAAAAACATCAAAAACATCAAAAACATTAAAAACATCAAAAAATCAAAGACATCGAAAACATCAATAACATCAAAAACATCAAAAACATCAAAAACATCAAAAACATCAAAAACTTCAAAAACATCAATAACATATAAAACATCAAAAACATCAAAATCACTAAAAACATCAAAAACATCAAAGACATTAATAACATCAAAAACATCAAAAACATTAAAACATCAAAAACATCAAAACATCAAAAACATCAAAAACATCAAGAACATCAAAAACATCAAAAACATCAAAAACATGAAAAACATCAAAAACATCAAAAACATCAAAAACATCAAAAACATCAAAAACATCAAAACATCAAAAACATCTAAAAATCAAAACCTTAAAAACATCAAATACATCGAAAACATTAAAAACATCAAAACATCAAAAATATCTTAACATCAAAACATCAAAACATCAAAACATCAAAAACATCAAAACATCAAAACATCAAAAACATCAAAAACATAAAAACATCATAAAAATAAAAACATCAAAATCATCATCAAAAATCAAAAACATCAAAAACTTCAAAAACATCAATAACATATAAAACATCAAAAACATAAAACACACCAAAAACATCAAAAGCATCAAAAACATCAAAAACATGTAAAACATCAAAAACATAAAAACACCAAAAACATCAAAAACATAAAAAACACCAAAAACATCAAAAACATCACAATCATCAAAAACATCAAAAACATCGAAAATATCAAAAACATCAAAAACATCGGAAATATCAAAAACATCAAAACATCAAAAACATCAATAACACATCACATCAAAAACATCAAAAACATCAAAAACATCTAAACATCAAAACCGCAAAAACATCAAATACATCGAAAACATTAAAAACATCAAAAACATCAAAAACATCTAAACATCAAAACATCAAAAACATCAAAACATCAAAACATCAAAACATCAAAACATCAAAACATCAAAACATCAAAAACATCAAAAACATAAAAACATCAAAAAATCAAAAACATCAAAACATCAAAAACATCAATAACATCAAAAAACATCAAAAACTTCAAAAACATCAATAACATATAAAACATAAAGAACATATAAAACACCAAAAACATCAAAAGCATCAAAAACATGAAAAACATATAAAACATCAAAACAAAAAAACTCCAAAAACATCAAAAACATCAACAACATCAAAAAACAAAAAACTCCAAAAACATCAAAAACATCAACAACATCAAAATCATTAAAACCATCAAAATCATCAAAACCATCAAAAACATCAATAACATAAACATTAAACATCAAAAACATATAAACACCTAAAACATCGAAAACATTAAAAACATCAAAAAATCAAAGACATCAAAAACATCAAAAACATCAAAAACATAAAAAACACCAAAAACATCAAAAACATCAAAAACATTAAAAACATCAAAAACATCAAAGACATCAAAAACATCAAATACATCAAAAATATCAAAAACATCAAAAACATCAAAAACACCAAAAACATTAAAAACATCAAAAACATCAAAAACATCAAAAATATCAAAAACATCAAAAACATCAAAACATCAAAAACATCTAAACATCAAAACCTCAAAAACATCAAAATCATCAAAATCATCAAAAACATCAAAAACATCAAAAACATCAAAAACATCAAAAACATCAAAAACATCAAAAACATCAAAAACATCAAAAACATCAAAAACATCAAAAACACCAAAAACATTAAAAACATCAAAAACATCAAAAACATCAAAAACATCAAAAACATCAAAAACATCAAAAACATCAAAAACATCAAAATCATCAAAAACATCAAAAACTCCAAAAACATTAACAACATCAAAAAATCAAAGACATTAAAACCATCAAAATCATCAAAACCATCAAAAACATCAAAAACATAAACCATAAACATCAAAAACATATAAACACCAAAAACATCAAAAACATCAAAACATCAAAACATCAAAACATCAAAACATCAAAACATCAAAATATCAAAACATCAAAACATCAAAACATCAAAACATCAAAAACATCAAAAACATCAATAACATATAAAACATCAAAAGCATCAAAAACATAAAAAACCCCCAAAAACATCAAAAACATCAAAATCACCAAAAACATCAAAAACATCAAAAACATTAAAAACATAAAAATATCAAAGACATTAAAAACATCAAAACATTAAAAACATCAAAACATCAAAAACATCAAAAATATCAAAACATCAAAAACATCAAAAACATCAAAAACATCAAAAACATCAAAAACATCAAAAACATCAAAAACATCAAAAACATCAAAAACATCAAAAACATCAAAAACATCAAAAACATCAAAAACATCAAAAACATCAAAACATCAAAAGCATCAAAAACATCAAAACATCTAAACATCAAAACCTCAAAACATCAAAACCTCAAAACCTCAAAAACATCAAATACATCAAAAACATTAAAAACATCAAAACATCAAAAACATCAAAACATTCAAAACATCAAAACATTCAAAACATCAAAACATCAAAAACATAAAAACATCATAAAATTAAAAACATCAAAAACATCAAAATCATCAAAATCATCAAAAACATCAAAAACATCAAAACATTCAAAACATCAAAACATCAAAAACATAAAAACATCATAAAAACATCATAAAATTAAAAACATCAAAAACATCAAAAACATCAATAACATCAAAAACATCAAAAACATCAATAACATCAAAAACATCAAAAACATCAAAAACATCAAAACACTCAAAACATCAAAACATCAAAAAACATAAAAACATCATAAAAACATCATAAAATTAAAAACATCAAAAACATCAAAAACATCAAAAACATCACTAACATCAAAAACATCAAAAACATCAATAACATCAAAAACATCAAAAACATCAAAAACATCAAAATCATCAAAAACATCCAAAACATATAAAACATCACAAACATAAAAAACACCAAAAACATCAAAAACATCAAAAACATCAAAATCATCAAAAACATCAAAAACATCATTAACATATAAAACATCAAAAACATAAAAAACACCAAAACATCAAAAACATCAAAAACATCAAAGACATCAAAAACATCAAAAACATCAAAAACATCAAAAACATCAAAAACATCAAAAACATCAAAAACATCAAAAATATCAAAAACATCAAAACATTAAAAACATCTAAACATCAAAACCTCAAAAACATCAAAACCTCAAAAACATCAAATACATCGAAAACATTAAAAACATCAAAAACATCTAAACATCAAAACATCAAAACATCAAAATATGAAAACATCAAAAACATCAAAAACATCAAAAACATCAAAACATCAAAACATCAAAAACATCAAAACATCAAAACATCAAAAACGTAAAAATCATCAAAAACATCAAAAACATCAAAAACATCAAAAACACCAAAAACATCAAAAACATCAAAAACATCAAAAACATCAAAAACATCAAAAACATCAAAAACATCAAAAACATCAAAAACATCAAAACATCTAAACATCAAAACCTCAAAATCATCAAAAACATCAAAAACATCAAAAACACCAAAAACACCAAAAACATCAAAAATATCAAAAACATCAAAATCATCAAAAACATCAAAAACATCAAAAACATCAAAATCATCATAAACATCAAAAACACCAAAAACATCAAAAACACCAAAAACATCAAAAACATCAAAAACATCAAAAACTTCAAAAATATCAATAACATCAAAAACATCAAAATCACCAAAAACATCAAAAACATCAAAAACATTAAAAACATAAAAAAAATCAAAGACATTAAAAACATCAAAAACATTAAAAACATCAAAAACATCAAAAACATCAAAAATAGCAAAAACATCAAAAACATCAAAAATATCAAAAACATCAAAAACACCAAAACATCAAAAACATCAAAACATCAAAAACATAAAAATCATCAAAAACATCAAAAACATCAAAAACACCAAAAACATCAAATACATCGAAAACATTAAAAACATCAAAACATCAAAAACATCAAAAACATCAAAAACATCAAAACATCAAAACATAAAAACATCATAAAATTAAAACATCAAAAACATAAAACCATCATAAAATTAAAAACATCAAAATCATCAAAAACATCAAAACATTCAAAACATCAAAAACATAAAAACATCATAAAATTAAAAACATCAAAATCATCAAAAACATCAAAATCATCAAAAACATCAAAAACATCAAAAACTTAAAAAACATCAATAACATATAAAACATCAGAAACATCAAAAACACCAAAAACATCAAAAAATTAAAGACATCAAAACATCAAAAACTTCAACAACATCAAAAAAATATCAAAAACATCAAAAACATCAAAACCATCAAAAATATCAAAAACATCAAAACATTAAAAACATCAAAAACATCAAAACATCAAAACCTCAAAACCTCAAAAACATCAAATACATCGAAAACATCAAAACATATAAACATCTAAACATCTAAACATCAAAACATCAAAAAATCAAAGACATCAAAAAACATCAAAAACATCAAAAACATAAAAAACACCAAAAACATCAAAAACATCAAAAACATTAAAAACATCAAAAAATCAAAGACATCAAAAACATCAAATACATCAAAAATATCAAAAACATCAAAAACATCAAAAACACCAAAAACATTAAAAACATCAAAAACATCAAAAACATCAAAAATATCAAAAACATCAAAAACATCAAAAACATCTAAACATCAAAACCTCAAAAACATCAAAATCATCAAAATCATCAAAAACATCAAAAACATCAAAAACACCAAAAACATCAAAAACATCAAAAACATCAAAAACATCAAAAACATCAAAATCATCAAAACATCAAAAACACCAAAAACATTAAAAACATCAAAAAATCAAAGACATTAAAAACATCAAAAACACCAAAAACATCAAAAACATCAAAAACATCAAAATCATCAAAAACATCAAAAACTCCAAAAACATTAAAAACATCAAAAAATCAAAGACATTAAAACCATCAAAATCATCAAAACCATCAAAAACATCAATAACATAAACCATAAACATCAAAAACATATAAACACCAAAAACATCGAAAACATTAAAAACATCAAAACATCAAAAACATCTAAACATCAAAACATCAAAACATCAAAACATCAAAACATCAAAACATCAAAACATCAAAATATCAAAACATCAAAACATCAAAACATCAAAACATCAAAACATCAAAAACATCAATAACATCAATAACATATAAAACATCAAAAGCATAAAAAACATAAAAAACCCCAAAAACATCAAAAACATCAAAATCACCAAAAACATCAAAAACATCAAAAACATTAAAAACATAAAAATATCAAAGACATTAAAAACATCAAAAACATTAAAAACATCAAAAACATCAAAAAACATCAAAATATCAAAAACATCAAAAACATCAAAAACATCAAAAACATCAAAAACATCAAAAACATCAAAAACATCAAAAACATCAAAAACATCAAAAACATCAAAAACATCAAAAACATCAAAAACATCAAAAACATCAAAACATCAAAAAACATCAAAAACATCAAAAACATCAAAAACATCAAAAGCATCAAAAACATCAAAACATCTAAACATCAAAACCTCAAAACATCAAAACCTCAAAACCTCAAAAACATCAAATACATCGAAAACATTAAAAACATCAAAAACATCAAAAACATCAAAACATTCAAAACATCAAAACATTCAAAACATCAAAACATCAAAAACATAAAAACATCATAAAATTAAAAACATCAAAAACATCAAAATCATCAAAATCATCAAAAACATCAAAAACATCAAAACATTCAAAACATCAAAACATCAAAAACATAAAAACATCATAAAAACATCATAAAATTAAAAACATCAAAAACATCAAAAACATCAAAAACATCAAAAACATCAATAACATCAAAAACATCAAAAACATCAAAAACATCAAAACACTCAAAACATCAAAACATCAAAAAACATAAAAACATCATAAAAACATCATAAAATTAAAAACATCAAAAACATCAAAAACATCAAAACATCACTAACATCAAAACATCAAAAACATCAATAACATCAAAAACATCAAAAACATCAAAACATCAAAATCATCAAAAACATCCAAAACATATAAAACATCACAAACATAAAAAACACCAAAAACATCAAAAACATCAAAAACATCAAAATCATCAAAAACATCAAAAACATCATTAACATATAAAACATCAAAAACATAAAAAACACCAAAAACATCAAAAACATCAAAAAATCAAAGACATCAAAAACATCGAAAACATCAAAAACATCAAAAATATCAAAAACATCAAAAACATCAAAAACATCAAAAATATCAAAAACATCAAAACATTAAAAACATCTAAACATCAAAACCTCAAAAACATCAAAACCTCAAAAACATCAAATACATCGAAAACATTAAAAACATCAAAAACATCTAAACATCAAAACATCAAAACATCAAAATATGAAAACATCAAAAACATCAAAAACATCAAAAACATCAAAACATCAAAACATCAAAAACATCAAAAACATCAAAACATCAAAAACGTAAAAATCATCAAAAACATCAAAAACATCAAAAACATCAAAAACACCAAAAACATCAAAAACATCAAAAACATCAAAAACATCAAAAACATCAAAAACATCAAAAACATCAAAAACATCAAAAACATCAAAACATCTAAACATCAAAACCTCAAAATCATCAAAAACATCAAAAACATCAAAAACACCAAAAACACCAAAAACATCAAAAACATCAAAAACATCAAAAACATCAAAAACATCAAAAACATCAAAAACATCAAAAACATCAAAAACATCAAAAACACCAAAAACATCAAAAACACCAAAAACATCAAAAACATCAAAAACATCAAAAACTTCAAAAATATCAATAACATCAAAAACATCAAAATCACCAAAAACATCAAAAACATCAAAAACATTAAAAACATAAAAAAATCAAAGACATTAAAAACATCAAAAACATTAAAAACATCAAAAACATCAAAAACATCAAAAATAGCAAAAACATCAAAAACATCAAAAACATCAAAAACATCAAAAACACCAAAACATCAAAAACATCAAAACATCAAAAACATAAAAATCATCAAAAACATCAAAAACATCAAAAACACCAAAAACATCAAATACATCGAAAACATTAAAAACATCAAAACATCAAAAACATCAAAAACATCAAAAACATCAAAACATCAAAAACATAAAAACATCATAAAATTAAAAACATCAAAAACATAAAACCATCATAAAATTAAAAACATCAAAATCATCAAAACATTCAAAACATCAAAAACATAAAAACATCATAAAATTAAAAACATCAAAATCATCAAAAACATCAAAATCATCAAAAACATCAAAAACATCAAAAACTTAAAAAACATCAATAACATATAAAACATCAGAAACATCAAAAACACCAAAAACATCAAAAAATTAAAGACATCAAAAACATCAAAAACTTCAACAACATCAAAAATATCAAAAACATCAAAACATCAAAACCATCAAAAATATCAAAAACATCAAAACATTAAAAACATCAAAAACATCAAAACATCAAAACCTCAAAACCTCAAAAACATCAAATACATCGAAAACATCAAAACATATAAACATCTAAACATCTAAACATCAAAACATCAAAATATCAAAACATCAAAACATCAAAACATCAATAACATATAAAACATCAAAAACATAACAAACACAAAAAACATCAAAAACATCAAAAAATCAAAGACATCGAAAACATCAATAACATCAAAAACATCAAAAACATCAAAAACATCAAAAACATCAAAAACATCAAAAACATCAAAAACTTCAAAAACATCAATAACATATAAAACATCAAAAACATCAAAATCACCAAAACATCAAAAACATCAAAGACATCAAAAACATCAAAACATCAAAAACATCAAAAACATCAAAACATCAAAAACATCAAAATCACCAAAAACATCAAAAACATCAAAAACATCAAAAACTTCAAAAACATCAATAACATATAAAACCTCAAAACCTCAAAAACATCAAATACATCGAAAACATCAAAACATCTAAACATCTAAACATCAAAATATCAAAACATCAAAACATCAAAAACATCAATAACATATAAAACATCAAAAACATAACAAACATTAAAAACATCAAAAACATCAAAAACATCTAAACATCAAAACCTCAAAAACATCAAAACCTCAAAAACATCAAATACATCGAAAACATTAAAAACATGAAAAACATCTAAACATCAAAACATCAAAACATCAAAATATCAAAACATCAAAAACATCAAAAACATCAAAACATCAAAAACATCAAAAACATCAAAACATCAAAAACATAAAAATCATCAAAAACATCAAAAACATCAAAAACATCAAAAACACCAAAAACATCAAAAACATCAAAAACACCAAAAACATAAAAAACACCAAAAACATCAAAAACATCAAAAACATCAAAAACATAAAAACATCAAAAACATCAAAAACATCAAAAATATCAAAAATATCAAAAACATCAAAAACATAAAAAACATCAAAAACATCGAAAACATCAAAAATATCAAAAACATCAAAAACATCAAAAACATCAAAAACATCAAAAACATCAAAAACATCAAAACATCAAAAACATCTAAACATCAAAACCTCAAAAACATCAAAAACATCAAAATCATCAAAAACATCAAAAACATCAAAAACACCAAAAACATCAAAAACATCAAAAACATCAAAAACATTAAAAACACCAAAAACATTAAAAACATTAAAAACATCAAAAACATTAAAAACATCAAAAACATCAAAAACATCAAAAACATCAAAAACATCAAAAACATCAAAAACATCAAAAACATCAAAAACATCAAAAACATCAAAAACATCAAAAACACCAAAAACATCAAAAACATCAAAAACATCAAAAACACCAAAAACATCAAAAACATCAAAACATCAAAAAATCAAAGACATTAAAAACATCAAAAACATCAAAAACACCAAAAACATCAAAAACATCAAAAACATCAAAAACATCAAAAACATCAAAAATATCAATAACATCAAAAACATCAAAATCACCAAAAACATCAAAAACATTAAAAACATAAAAAATCAAAGACATTAAAAACATCAAAAACATCAAAAACATCAAAAACATCAAAAATATCAAAATATCAAAAACATCAAAAACATCATAAACATCATAAACATCAAAAAATATCAAAAACATCAAAAATATCAAAAATATCAAAAACATCAAAAACATCAAAACCTCAAAAACATCAAATACATCGAAAACATTAAAAACATCAAAACATCAAAAACATCAAAAACATCAAAAAATCAAACACATCATAAACATCAAAAACATCAAAAATATCAAAATATCAAAAACATCAAAAACATCAAAACCATCAAAAATATCAAAACATTAAAAACATCAAAACATCAAAACCTCAAAACCTCAAAACATCAAATACATCAAAAACATTAAAAACATCAAAACATCAAAAACATCAAAAACATCAAAAACATCAAAAACATCAAAAAATCAAAGACATCAAAAACATCAAAAACATCAAAAATATCAAAAACATTAAAAACATCAAAAACACCAAAAACATCAAAAACATCAAAAACACCAAAAACATCAAAAACATCAAAAACATCAAAAACATCAAAAACATCAAAAACATCAAAAACATCAAAAACATCAAAAATATCAATAACATCAAAAACATCAAAATCACCAAAAACATCAAAAACATTAAAAACATAAAAAAATCAAAGACATTAAAAACATCAAAAACATCAAAAACATCAAAAACATCAAAAATATCAAAAACATCAAAAACATCAAAACATCAAAAACATCAAAAACATCAAAAAATCAAAGACATCAAAAACATCAAAAACATCAAAAACATCAAAAATATCAAAAACATCAAAAACATCAAAACCATCAAAAACATCAAAAACATCAAAAACATAAAAACATCATAAAATTAAAAACATCAAAAACATCAAAAACATCAAAATCATCAAAAACATCAAAAACATCAAAACATCAAAAACATAAAAACATCATAAAATTAAAAACATCAAAATCATCAAAAACATCAAAAACATCAAAAACATCAATAACATCAAAAACATCAAAAACATCAAAAACTTAAAAAACATCAATAACATATAAAACATCAAAAACATCAAAAACATAAAAAACACCAAAAACATCAAAAACATCAAAAAATCAAAGACATCAAAAACATCAAAAAACATCAAAAACATCAAAAATATCAAAAACATCAAAAACATCAAAACCATCAAAAATATCAAAAACATCAAAACATTAAAAACATCAAAACATCAAAACCTCAAAACCTCAAAAACATCAAATACATCGAAAACATCAAAGCATCAAAAACATCTAAACATCAAAACATCAAAATATCAAAACATCAAAACATCAAAAACATCAATAATATATAAAACATCAAAAAACATAAAAAACACAAAAAACATCAAAAACATCAAAAACATTAAAAACATCGAAGCATCAAAACCTCAAAAACATCAAAAATATCAAAAACATCAAAACATTAAAAACATCAAAACATCAAAACCTCAAAAACATCAAATACATCGAAAACATCAAAGCATCAAAAACATCAAAGACATAAAAACATCATAAAATTAAAAACATCAAAAACATCAAAAACATCAAAAACATCAAAAACATCAAAATCATCAAAAACATCTAAAACATCAAAACATTCAAAACATCAAAAACATAAAAACATCATAAAATTAAAAACATCAAAATCATCAAACACATCAAAATCATCAAAAACATCAAAAACATCAAAAACATCAATAACATCAAAAACATCAAAAACATCAAAAACTTAAAAAACATCAATAACATATAAAACATCAA
The DNA here is from genome assembly GCA_018150935.1 of Drosophila pruinosa. Classification (NCBI taxonomy): domain Eukaryota; kingdom Metazoa; phylum Arthropoda; class Insecta; order Diptera; family Drosophilidae; genus Drosophila; species Drosophila pruinosa. The sequence goes on from JAECWR010000192.1 coordinate 20,436, forward strand.
AAACATCAAAAACATAAAAAACACCAAAAACATCAAAAACATCAAAAATATCAAGAACATCAAAAACATCAAAACATCAAAAACATCAAAAACATTAAAAACATCAAAACATCAAAAACATCTAAACATCAAAACGTTAAAAACATCAAATACATCGAAACATTAAAAACATCAAAACATCAAAAACATCTAAACATCAAAACATCAAAACATCAAAACATCAAAACATCAAAACATCAAAACATCAAAAACACTAAAAACATTAAAAACATTAAAAACATTAAAAACATTAAAAACATCAAAAACATCAATAAAATCAAAAACATCAATAAAATCAAAAACATCAAAAACTTCAAAAACTTCAAAAACATCAATAACATATAAAACATAAACACACCAAAAACATCAAAAGCATCAAAAACATCAAAAAAATGTAAAACATCAAAAAACATAAACACCAAAAACATAAAAAACACCAAAAACATCAAAAACATCAAAAACATCAAAATCATCAAAAACATCAAAAACATCGAAAATATCAAAAACATCGAAAATATCAAAAACATCAAAAACATCGAAAATATCAAAACATCAAAACATCAATAACATATCACATCAAAACATCAAAAACATCAAAACATCAAAAAACATCTAAACATCAAAACCTCAAAAACATCAAAAACATCGAAAACATCAAAACATCAAAAACATCTAAACATCAAAACATCAAAACATCAAAACATCAAAACATCAAAACATCAAAACATCAAAACATCCAAAACATCAAAAACATAAAAACATCATAAAATTAAAAACATCAAAACATCAAAACATCAATAACATCAAAAAACATCAAAAACAGCAAAAACTTCAAAAACATCAATAACATATAAAACATCAAAAACATAAAAAACACCAAAAATATCAAAAGCATCAAAAACATGAAAAACATATAAAACATCAAAACATAAAAAACTCCAGAAACACCAAAACTCCAAAAACATCAAAAACATCAATATCATCAAAACCATCAAAAACTTCAAAATCTTCAAAAACATCAATAACATAGAAAACATCAAAAACATAAAAAACACCAAAAACATCAAAAACATCAAAAAATCAAAGACATCAAAAACATCAAAAACATCAAAAATATCAAAACATCAAAATATCAAAAATATCAAAAATATCAAAAATATCAAAAACATCAAAAACATCAAAACATCAAAAACATCTTAACAGCAAAACCTCAAAACATCAAAAACATTAAAAACATCAAAGCATCAAAAACATCTAAACATCAAAACATCAAAACATCTAAACATCAAAAACATATAAAACATCAAAGCATAAAAAACACAAAAAACATCAAAAACATCAAAAAATCAAATACATCAAAAACATCAAAAACATCAAAAATATCAAAAACATCAAAACATCAAAAATATCAAAAACATCATAAACATCAAAAACATCAAAAACTTCAAAAACACCAAAAACATCAAAAACATCAAAAACATCAAAAACATCAAAAACATCAAAAACATCAAAAACATCAAAACATCAAAAACATCAAAAACATCAAAAACATCAAAAACATCAAAAACATCAAAACATCAAAACATCAAAAACATCAAAAACATCAAAAACATCAAAAACATCAAAAACATCAAAAACATCAAAATCATCAAAAACATCAAAAACATCAAAAACACCAAAAACACCAAAAAATTAAAAACATCAAAAAATCAACGACATTAAAACATCAAAACATCAAAAACATCAAAAATATCAAAAACATCAAAAACATAAAAAACACAAAAAACACAAACATCAAAAACATTAAAAACATCAAAAACATCAAAAACATCTAAACATCAAAACATCAAAACATCAAAAACACCAAAAACATTAAAGACATCAAAAAATCAAAGACATTAAAAACATCAAAAACATCAATAACATATAAAACATCAAAAACATAAAAAACACAAAAAAACCCAAAAAACATCAAAAACATCAAAAACATCAAAAAAACATCAAAAACATCAAAAACATCAAAATCATCAAAAACATCAAAAACATCAAAACATTCAAAACATCAAAAACATAAAAACGTCATAAAATTAAAAACATCAAAATCATCAAAAACATCAAAATCATCAAAACATCAAAACATCAAAAACATCAAAAACATCAAAAACATCAAAAACATCAAAAACATCAAAAACATCAATAACATCAATAACATCAATAACATCAAAAACATCAAAAACATCAAAAACTTAAAAAACATCAATAACATATAAAACATCAAAAACATCAAAAACATAAAAAGACACCAAAAACATCAAAAACATCAAAAAAATTAAAGACATCAAAACATCAAAAATATCAAAAACATCAAAAACATCAAAACCATCAAAAATATCAAAAACATCAAAACATTAAAAACATCAAAAACATCAAAAACTTAAAAAACATCAATAACATATAAAACATCAAAAACATAAAAACATCAAAAACATTAAAAACTTAAAAAAACATCAATAACATATAAAACATCAAAAACATCAAAAACATAAAAAACACCAAAAACATCAAAAACATCAATAAATCAAAGACATTAAAAACATCAAAAACATCAAAAACATCAAAAATATCAAAAACATCAAAACATCAAAACCATCAAAATATCAAAAACATCAAAACATTAAAAACATCAAAACATCAAAACCTCAAAACCTCAAAAACATCAAATACATCGAAAACATCAAAGCATCAAAAACATCAAATACATCGAAAACATCAAAGCATCAAAAACATCTAAACATCAAAACATCAAAATATCAAAACATCAAAACATCAAAACATCAAAAACATCAATAACATATAAAACATCAAAAAACATAAAAACACAAAAAACATCAAAAACATCGAAACATCAAAACCTCAAAAACATCAAAGACATCGAAAACATCAAAAACATCAAAAACTTCAAAAACATCAATAACATATAAAACATCAAAAACATCAAAATCACCAAAAACATCAAAAACATCAAAATCACCAAAAACATCAAAAACATCAAAGACATTAATAACATCAAAACATATAAAACATCAAAAACATCAAAAACACCAAAAACATCAAAGACATTAATAACATCAAAAACATCAAAAACATTAAAAACATCAAAAACATTAAAAACATCAAAAACATCAAAAACATCAAAAACATCAAAAATATCAAAAATATCAAAAACATCAAAAACATCAAAAACATCAAAAACATCAAAAACATCAAAAACATCAAAAACATCAAAAACATCAAAAACATCAAAAAACATCAAAACATCAAAAACATCAAAACGTTAAAAACATCAAATACATCGAAAACATTAAAAACATCAAAACATCAAAAACATCTAAACATCAAAACATCAAAACATCAAAACATCAAAACATCAAAACATCAAAACATCAAAAACATCAAAACATCAAAACATTAAAAACATTAAAAACATTAAAAACATTAAAAACATTAAAAACATTAAAAACATTAAAAACATCAAAACATCAAAAACATCAATAAAATCAAAAACATCAAAAACTTCAAAAACATCAATAACATATAAAACATCAAAAAACATAAAACACACCAAAAACATCAAAGCATCAAAACATCAAAAAAATGTAAAACATCAAAACATAAAAGACACCAAAAACATAAAAAACACCAAAAACATCAAAAACATCAAAAACATCAAAAACATCAAAAACATCGAAAATATCAAAAACATCGAAAATATCAAAACATCAAAACATCGAAAAATATCAAAAACATCAAAACATCAATAACATAGCACATCAAAAACATCAAAAACATCAAAACATCAAAAACATCTAAACATCAAAACCTCAAAAACATCAAAAACATCGAAAACATCAAAACATCAAAAACATCTAAACATCAAAACATCAAAACATCAAAAACATAAAAACGTCATAAAATTAAAAACATCAAAATCATCAAAAACATCAAAATCATCAAAACATCAAAAACATCAAAAACATCAAAAACATCAAAAACATCAAAAACATCAAAACATCAAAAACATCAATAACATCAATAACATCAATAACATCAAAAACATCAAAAACATCAAAAACTTAAAAAACATCAATAACATATAAAACATCAAAAACATCAAAACATAAAAGACACCAAAAACATCAAAAACATCAAAAAATTAAAGACATCAAAAACATCAAAATATCAAAAACATCAAAAACATCAAAACCATCAAAAATATCAAAACATCAAAACATTAAAAACATCAAAAACATCAAAAACTTAAAAAACATCAATAACATATAAAACATCAAAAACATTAAAAACATCAAAAACATCAAAAACTTAAAAAACATCAATAACATATAAAACATCAAAAACATCAAAAACATAAAAAACACCAAAAACATCAAAAACATCAATAAATCAAAGACATTAAAAACATCAAAAAACATCAAAAACATCAAAAATATCAAAAACATCAAAAACATCAAAACCATCAAAAATATCAAAAACATCAAAACATTAAAAACATCAAAACATCAAAACCTCAAAACCTCAAAAACATCAAATACATCGAAAACATCAAAGCATCAAAAACATCAAATACATCGAAAACATCAAAGCATCAAAAACATCTAAACATCAAAACATCAAAATATCAAAACATCAAAACATCAAAACATCAAAAACATCAATAACATATAAAACATCAAAAAACATAAAAACACAAAAAAACATCAAAAACATCGAAACATCAAAACCTCAAAAACATCAAAGACATCGAAAACATCAAAAACATCAAAAACTTCAAAAACATCAATAACATATAAAACATCAAAAACATCAAAATCACCAAAAACATCAAAAACATCAAAATCACCAAAAACATCAAAAACATCAAAGACATTAATAACATCAAAAACATATAAAACATCAAAAACATCAAAATCCACCAAAAACATCAAAAACATTAAAAACATTAAAAACATCAAAAACATCAAAAACATTAAAAACATCAAAAACATCAAAAACATCAAAATATCAAAAATATCAAAAACATCAAAACATCAAAACATCAAAAACATCAAAAACATCAAAAATATCAAGAACATCAAAAACACCAAAAACATCAAAAACATCAAAAACATCAAAACATCAAAAACATCTAAACATCAAAACGTTAAAAACATCAAATACATCGAAAACATTAAAAACATCAAAACATCAAAAACATCTAAACATCAAAACATCAAAACATCAAAACATCAAAACATCAAAACATCAAAACATCAAAACATCAAAACATCAAAACATTAAAAACATTAAAAACATTAAAAACATTAAAAACATTAAAAACATTAAAAAACATTAAAAACATTAAAAAACATCAAAACATCAAAAATATCAATAAAATCAAAAACATCAAAAACTTCAAAAACATCAATAACATATAAAACATCAAAAACATAAAACACACCAAAAACATCAAAAAGCATCAAAAACATCAAAAAAATGTAAAACATCAAAAACATAAAAGACACCAAAAACATAAAAAACACCAAAAACATCAAAAACATCAAAAACATCAAAATCATCAAAAACATCAAAAACATCGAAAATATCAAAAACATCGAAAATATCAAAAACATCAAAAACATCGAAAATATCAAAAACATCAAAACATCAATAACATAGCACATCAAAAACATCAAAAACATCAAAACATCAAAAACATCTAAACATCAAAACCTCAAAAACATCAAAAACATCGAAAACATCAAAACATCAAAAACATCTAAACATCAAAACATCAAAACATCAAAACATCAAAACATCAAAACATCAAAACATCAAAAACATCAAAAACATAAAAACATTATAAAATTAAAAACATCAAAACATCAAAAACATCAATAACATCAAAAACATCAAAACATCAAAAACTTCAAAAACATCAATAACATATAAAACATCAAAAACATAAAAACACCAAAAACATCAAAGCATCAAAACATGAAAAACATATAAAACATCAAAAACATAAAAACTCCAGAAACATCAAAACTCCAAAAACATCAAAACATCAAAATCATCAAAACATCAATAACATATAAAACATCAAAAACATAAAAAACACCAAAAACATATAAAACATCAAAAACATAAAAAACACCAAAAACATCAAAAACATCAAAAAATCAAAGACATCAAAACATCAAAATATCAAAAACATCAAAAATATCAAAAACATCAAAAACATCAAAACATCAAAAACATCTTAACAGCAAAACCTCAAAAACATCAAAAACATTAAAAACGTCAAAGCATCAAAAACATCTAAACATCAAAACATCAAAACATCTAAACATCAAAAACATATAAAACATCAAAGCATAAAAAACACAAAAACATCAAAAACATCAAAAAATCAAATACATCAAAAACATCAAAAATATCAAAAACATCAAAAATATCAAAAACATCATAAACATCAAAAACATCAAAAACTTCAAAAACACCAAAAACATCAAAAACATCAAAAACATCAACAACATCAAAAACATCAAAAACATCAAAAACATCAAAAACATCAAAAACATCAAAACATCAAAAACATCAAAAACATCAAAAACATCAAAACATCAAAACATCAAAAACATCAAAAACATCAAAAACATTAAAAACATAAAAAAATCAAAGACATAAAAAAATCAAAGACATCGAAAACATCAATAACATCAAAAACATCAAAAACTTCAAAAACATCAATAACATATAAAACATCAAAATCACCAAAAACATCAAAGACATTAATAACATCAAAAACATCAAAAACATTAAAAACATCAAAAACATCAAAAACATTAAAAATATCAAAAACATCAAAAACATCAAAATATCAAAACATCAAAAACATCAAAAACATCAAAAACATCAAAAATATCAAGAACATCAAAGAACATCAAAAACATCAAAAACATCAAAAACATCAAGAACATCTAAACATCAAAACCTTAAAAACATCAAATACATCAAATACATCGAAAACATCAAAACATCAAAAACATCTAAACATCAAAACATCAAAATATCAAAACATCAAAACATCAAAACATCAAAACATCAAAACATCAAAAACATCAAAAACATCAAAGACATTAATAACATCAAAAACATCAAAAACATTAAAAACATCAAAAACATCAAAAACATTAAAAATATCAAAAACATCAAAAACATCAAAAATATCAAAAACATCAAAAATATCAAAAACATCAAAACATCAAAACCATCAAAAATATCAAAAACATCAAAACATTAAAAACATCAAAACATCAAAACCTCAAAACCTCAAAAACATCAAATACATCGAAAACATCAAAACATCAAAAACATCTAAACATCAAAACATCAAAATATCAAAACATCAAAACATCAAAAACATCAATAACATATAAAACATCAAAACATCAAAACATCAAAAACATCAATAACATATAAAACATCAAAAACATAAAAAACACAAAAACATCAAAAACATCAAAACATTAAAAACATCAAAAAATCAAAGACATCGAAAACATCAATAACATCAAAAACATCAAAACTTCAAAAACATCAATAACATATAAAACATCAAAATCACCAAAAATATCAAAAACATCAAAAACATCAAAATATCAAAAACATCAAAAACATCAAAAAACATCAAAAACGTCAAAAATATCAAGAATATCAAAAACATCAAAAACATCAAAAATATCAAAAACATCAAAAACATCAAAAACATCAAAAATATCAAGAACATCAAGAACATCAATAACATATAAAACATCAAAATCACCAAAAACATCAAAAACATCAAAGACATTAATAACATCTAAACATCAAAACATCAAAACATCAAAACATCAAAGACTTTAATAACATCTAAACATCAAAACATCAAAACATCAAAACATCAAAACATCAAAACATCAAAACTTCAAAACATCAAAACATCAAAACATCAAAACATCAAAACATCAAAAAATCAAAACATCAAAACATCAAAAACATCAAAAACATCAAAAACATCAAAAACATCAAAAACATCAAAACATAAAAACATTAAAATCATTAAAAAACATAAAAACATCAAAAAATTAAAAACATCAAAAACATCAATAAAATCAAAAACATCAAAATCTTCAAAAACATCAAAAAAATGGAAAACATCAAAAACATAAAAAACACCAAAAACATCAAAAACATAAAAAACACCAAAAACATCAAAAACATCAAAATCATCAAAAACATCAAAAACATCAAAAACATCGAAAATATCAAAAACATCAAAAACATCGAAAATATCAAAAACATCAAAACATCAAAAACATCAATAACATATCACATCAAAAACATCAAAAACATCAAAACATCAAAAACATCAAAAGCATCAAAAAAATGGAAAACATCAAAACATAAAAAACACCAAAAACATCAAAACATAAAAAACACCAAAAACACCAAAAACATCAAAACATCAAAACATCAAAAACATCAATAACATATCACATCAAAAACATCAAAAACATCAAAACATCAAAACATCAAAAACATCAAAACATCAAAAACATCAAAACATCAAAAACATCAAATACATCGAAACATTAAAAACATCAAAACATCAAAAACATCAAAACATCAAAACATCAAAATATCAAAGATCAAAACATCAAAACATCAAAACATCAAAACATCAAAACATCAAAACATCAAAAACATCAAAACATAAAAACATCATAAAATTAAAAACATCAAAAACATCAATAACATCAAAAACATCAAAAACAGCAAAAACTTCAAAAACATCAATAACATATAAAACATCAAAAACATAAAAAACTCCAAAAACATCAAAAGCATCAAAAACATGAAAAACATATAAAACATCAAAAACATCAAAACATCAAAACATCAATAACATATCACATCAAAAACATCAAAACTCCAAAAACATCAAAAACATCAAAATCATCAAAACCATCAAAAACTTCAAAACATCAATAACATAAACAATAAACATCAAAAACATTAAAAGCATCAAAAAATCAAAGTCATCAAAAACATCAAAAACATCAAAAATATCAAAAACATGAAAAACATAAAAAACACCAAAAACATCAAAAACATTAAAAAACATCAAAAAATCAAAAACATTAAAAACATCAAAAAATCAAAGACATCAAAAACATCAAAAAATATCAAAAACATCAAAAACACCAAAAACATCAAAAACATCGAAAACATCAAAAATCAAAGACATCAAAAACATCAAAAACATCAAAATATCAAAAACATCAAAAACATAAAAAACACCAAAAACATCAAAAACATCAAAAACATAAAAAACACCAAAAACATCAAAAACATCAAAATCATCAAAACCATCAAACTTCAAAAACATCAAAAACATCAAAAACATCAAAAATATCAAAAACATCAAAAACATCAAAAATATCAAAAATATCAAAAACATCAAAAACATCAAAAACATCAAAACATCAAAAACATCTAAACATCAAAACCTCAAAAACATCAAATACATCGAAAACATTAAAAACATCAAAACATTAAAACCATCAAAACATTAAAAACATCTAGGCATCAAAACATCAAAATATCAAAACATCAAAACATCAAAAACATCAAAAACATCAAAAACATCAAAAACATCAAAACATCAAAAACATCAAAAACATCAAAAACATCAAAACATCAAAAACATCAAAATAATCAAAATAATCAAAATAATCAAAAATATCAAAAACATATAAAACATCAAAAACATAAAAAAACCCCAAAAACATCAAAAACATCAAATACATCAAAAACATTAAAAACATCAAAGCATCAAAAACATCTAAACATCAAAACATCAAAACATCAAAAACATATAAAACATCAAAGCATAAAAAACACAAAAAACATCAAAAACATCAAAAAATCAAATACATCAAAAACATCAAAAACATCAAAAACTTCAAAAACATCAAAAACATCTAAACATCAAAAACATCTAAACATCAAAAATATCAAAAACATCATAAACATCAAAAACATCAAAATCATCAAAAACATCAAAAACATCAAAAACACCAAAAACACCAAAAACATCAAAAACATCAAAAACATCAAAAACATCAAAAACATCAAAAACATCAAAAACATCAAAAACATCAAAAACATCAAAAACATCAAAAACATCAAAAACATCAAAACATCAAAAACATCTAAACAGCAAAACCTCAAAAACATCAAATACATCGAAAACATTAAAAACATCAAAACATAAAAAACATCTAAACATCAAAACATCAAAACATTAAAACATCAAAAACATCAAAAACATCAAAAGCATAAAAAACACAAAAACATCAAAAACATCAAAAACATCAAAAATATCAAAAACATCATAAACATCAAAATCATCAAAAACATCAAAAACTTCAAAAACACCAAAAACATCAAAAACATTAAAAACATCAAAAACATTAAAAACATCAAAAAATCAAAGACATTAAAAACATCAAAAACATCAAAAACATCAAAAACATCAAAAACATCAAAAACATCAAAAACATCAAAAATATCAATAACATCAAAAACATCAAAAACATCAAAAACATCAAAAACATCAAAAACATCAAAAACATCAAAAAGATCAAAAACATCAAAGACATCAAAGACATCAAAAACATCAAAAACACCAAAAACATCAAAAACATCAAAATCATCAAAAACATCAAAAACACCAAAAACATTAAAAACATCAAAAAATCAAAGACATTAAAAACATCAAAACATCAAAAACATCAATAACATATAAAACATCAAAAACATAAAAAACACAAAAAACACAAAAAACATCAAAAACATCTAAACATCAAAACATCAAAACATCAAAAACTTCAAAAACACCAAAAACACCAAAAACATCAAAAACATCAAAAACATCAAAAACATCAAAAACATCAAAAACATCAAAAACTTCAAAAACACAAAAACACCAAAAACATCAAAAACATTAAAAACATCAAAAATAAAAGACATCAAAAACATCAAAAACATAACAAAATCAAAGACATTAAAAACATCAAGAACATTAAAAACATCCAAAAATCAAAGACATCAAAAACATCAAAAACATTAAAAATATCAAAAACATCAAAAACATCAAAAACATAAAAAACACCAAAAACATCAAAAGCATCAAAAACATGAAAAACATATAAAACATCAAAAACATAAAAACTCCAAAAACATCAAAAACATCAAAACTCCAAAAACATCAAAAACATCAAAATCATCAAAACCATCAAAAACTTCAAAAACATCAATAACATAAACAATAAACATCAAAAACATTAAAAACATCAAAAAATCAAAGTCATCAAAAACATCAAAAACATCAAAAATATCAAAAACATGAAAAACATGAAAAACATAAAAAACACCAAAAACATCAAAAACATCAAAAACATTAAAAACATCAAAAAATCAAAAACATCAAAAACATCGAAAACATCAAAAAATCAAAGACATCAAAAACATCAAAAACATCAAAAATATCAAAAACATAAAAAACACCAAAAACATCAAAAACATTAAAAACATAAAAAACACCAAAAACATCAAAAACATCAAAAACATCAAAATCATCAAAACCATCAAACTTCAAAAACACCAAAAACATCAAAAACATCAAAAACATCAAAAACATCAAAAATATCAAAAACATCAAAAACATCAAAAATATCAAAAATATCAAAAACATCAAAACATCAAAAACATCTAAACATCTAAACATCAAAACCTCAAAAACATCAAATACATCGAAAACATTAAAAACATCAAAACATTAAAAACTTCAAAACATTAAAAACATCTAGGCATCAAAACATCAAAATATCAAAACATCAAAACATCAAAACATCAAAAACATCAAAAAACATCAAAAACATCAAAAACATCAAAACATCAAAACATCAAAATAATCAAAATAATCAAAAATATCAAAAACATATAAAACATCAAAAACATAAAAAACCCCAAAAACCCCAAAAACATCAAAAACATCAAAAACATCAAAAACATCAAAAACATCAAAAACATCAAAAACATCAAAAACATCAAAAACATCAAAAACATCAAAAACATCAAAAACATCAAAAACATCAAAAACATCAAAAACATCTAAACATCAAAACATCAATACATCAAAACATCAAAACATCAAAAACATATAAAACATCAAAGCATAAAAAACACAAAAAACATCAAAAACATCAAAAAATCAAATACATCAAAAACATCAAAAACTTCAAAAACATCAAAAACATCTAAACATCAAAACATCAAAAATATCAAAAACATCATAAACATCAAAAACATCAAAATCATCAAAAACATCAAAAACTTCAAAAACACCAAAAACACCAAAAACATCAAAAACATCAAAAACATCAAAAACATCAAAAACATCAAAAACATCAAAAACATCAAAAACATCAAAAACATCAAAAACATCAAAAACATCAAAAACATCAAAAACATCAAAAACATCAAAAACATCAAAAACATAAAACATCAAAAACATCAAAAACATCAAAAACATCAAAAACATCAAAAACACCAAAAACATCAAAAACATCAAAAACATCAAAAACATCAAAAACACCAAAAACACCAAAAACATTAAAAACATTAAAAACATCAAAAACATCAAAAACATTAAAAACATCAAAACATCAAAAACATCAAAAACATATAAAACATCAAAAACATAAAAAACACAAAAACACAAAAAACATCAAAAACATCAAAAACATCAAAAACATCAAAAACATCAAAAACATCAAAAACATCAAAAACATCAAAAACATCAAAAACATCAAAAACATCAAAAACATCAAAAACATCAAAAACTTCAAAAACACCAAAAACATCAAAACATCACAAACATCAAAAACATCAAAAACATCAAAAACATTAAAAACATCAAAAAATAAAAGACATCAAAAACATCAAAACATCAAAACATCAAAAACATCAAAAACATCAAAACATCAAAAACATAAAAACATCATAAAATTAAAAACATCAAAAACATCAATAACATTAAAATCATCAAAATCATCAAAAAACTTCAAAAACATCAATAACATATAAAACATCAAAAACAAAAAACACCAAAAACATATTAAACATCAAAAACATAAAAAACACCAAAAACATCAAAAACATCAAAAATATCAAAAACATCAAAATCATCAAAAACATCAAAAACTTCAAAAACATTAATAACATATAAAACATCAAAAACATAAAAAAAGAACCAAAAACATCAAAAACATTAAAAACATCAAAAAATCAAAGACATCAAAAACATCACAAACATCAAAAATATCAAAAACATCAAAAACATCAAAAATATCAAAAACATCAAAAATATCAAAAACATCAAAAACATCAAAACATCAAAAACATCTAAACAGCAAAACCTCAAAAACATCAAATACATCGAAAACATTAAAAACATCAAAACATAAAAAACATCTAAACTTCGAAACATCAAAACATCAAAACATTAAAACATCAAAAACATCAATAACATCAAAAGCATAAAAAACACAAAAAACATCAAAAACATCAAAAATATCAAAATATCAAAAACATCATAAACATCAAAATCATCAAAAACATCAAAAACATCAAAACTTCAAAAACACCAAAAACATCAAAAACATTAAAAACATCAAAAAATCAAAGACATTAAAAACATCAAAAACATCAAAAACATCAAAAACATCAAAACATCAAAACATCAAAAACATCAAAACATCAAAAACATCAAAACATCAAAAACATCAAAACATCAATAACATCAAAAACATCAAAAACATCAAAACATCAAAAACATCAAAAACATCAAAAACATCAAAAACATCAAAAAACATCAAAAACATCAAAAACATCAAAAACATCAAAAACATCAAAACATCAAAAACATCAAAAACATCAAAACATCAAAAACATCAAAAACATCAAAGACATCAAAGACATCAAAATTATCAAAAACACCAAAAACATCAAAAACATCAAAAACATCAAAACACCAAAAACACCAAAAACATTAAAAACATTAAAAACATTAAAAACATCAAAAACATCAAAACATCAAAACATCAAAACATCAAAAACATCAAAAACTTCAAAAACACCAAAAACACCAAAAACATCAAAAACATCAAAAACATCAAAAACATCAAAATCATCAAAAACATCAAAAACATCAAAAATATCAAAAACATGAAAAACATGAAAAACATAAAAACACCAAAAACATCAAAAACATCAAAAACATTAAAAACATCAAAAAATCAAAAACATCAAAAACATCGAAAACATCAAAAAATCAAAGACATCAAAAACATCAAAAACATCAAAAATATCAAAAACATAAAAAACACCAAAAACATCAAAAACATCAAAAACATAAAAAACACCAAAAACATCAAAAACATCAAAAACATCAAAATCATCAAAACCATCAAACTTCAAAAACACCAAAAACATCAAAAACATCAAACACATCAAAAACATCAAAAATATCAAAAACATCAAAAACATCAAAAATATCAAAAATATCAAAAACATCAAAAACATCAAAACATCAAAAACATCTAAACATCAAAACCTCAAAACATCAAATACATCGAAAACATTAAAAACATCAAAACATTAAAAACTTCAAAACATTAAAAACATCTAGGCATCAAAACATCAAAATATCAAAACATCAAAACATCAAAACATCAAAAACATCAAAAACATCAAAAACATCAAAAACATCAAAACATCAAAAACATCAAAATAATCAAAATAATCAAAAATATCAAAAACATATAAAACATCAAAAACATAAAAAACCCCAAAAACCCCAAAAACATCAAAAACATCAAAAACATCAAAAACATCAAAAACATCAAAAACATCAAAAACATCAAAAACATCAAAAACATCAAAAACATCAAAAAAATCAAAGCATCAAAAACATCTAAACATCAAAACATCAATACATCAAAACATCAAAACATCAAAACATATAAAACATCAAAGCATAAAAAACACAAAAAACATCAAAAACATCAAAAAATCAAATACATCAAAAACATCAAAAACTTCAAAAACATCAAAAATATCAAAAACATCATAAACATCAAAAACATCAAAAACATCAAAAACATCAAAAACATCAAAAACACCAAAAACACCAAAAACATCAAAAACATCAAAAACATCAAAACACCAAAAACATCAAAAACATCAAAAACATCAAAAACATCAAAAACATCAAAAACATCAAAAACATCAAAAACATCAAAAACATCAAAAACATCAAAAACATCAAAAACATCAAAAACATCAAAAACATAAAACATCAAAAACATCAAAAACATCAAAAACATCAAAAACATCAAAGACATCAAAGACATCAAAAACATCAAAAACATCAAAAACATCAAAAACATCAAAAACATCAAAAACATCAAAAACATCAAAAACATCAAAAACATCAAAAACATCAAAAATCAAAGACATTAAAAACATCAAAACATCAAAAACATCAATAACATATAAAACATCAAAAACATAAAAACACAAAAAACACAAAAAACATCAAAAACATCAAAAACATCAAAAACATCAAAAACACCAAAAACACCAAAAACATCAAAAACATCAAAAACATCAAAAACATCAAAAACATCAAAAACATCAAAAACATCAAAAACATCAAAAACACCAAAAACATCAAAAACATCACAAACATCAAAAACATCAAAAACATCAAAACATTAAAAACATCAAAAAATAAAAGACATCAAAAACATCAAAACATCAAAACATCAAAACATCAAAAACATCAAAAACATCAAAACATCAAAAACATAAAAACATCATAAAATTAAAAACATCAAAAACATCAATAACATTAAAATCATCAAAATCATCAAAAACTTCAAAAACATCAATAACATATAAAACATCAAAAACATAAAAAACACCAAAAACATATTAAACATCAAAAACATAAAAAACACCAAAAACATCAAAAACATCAAAAATATCAAAACATCAAAATCATCAAAAACATCAAAAACTTCAAAAACATTAATAACATATAAAACATCAAAAACATAAAAAAAGAACCAAAAACATCAAAAACATTAAAAACATCAAAAAATCAAAGACATCAAAAACATCACAAACATCAAAAATATCAAAAAACATCAAAAACATCAAAATATCAAAAACATCAAAAATATCAAAAACATCAAAAACATCAAAACATCAAAAACATCTAAACAGCAAAACCTCAAAACATCAAATACATCGAAAACATTAAAAACATCAAAACATAAAAAACATCTAAACTTCGAAACATCAAAACATCAAAACATTAAAACATCAAAAACATCAATAACATCAAAAGCATAAAAAACACAAAAAACATCAAAAACATCAAAAATATCAAAATATCAAAACATCATAAACATCAAAATCATCAAAAACATCAAAAACATCAAAAACTTCAAAAACACCAAAAACATCAAAAACATTAAAAACATCAAAAAATCAAAGACATTAAAAACATCAAAAACATCAAAAACATCAAAAACATCAAAACATCAAAAACATCAAAAACATCAAAAACATCAAAAACATCAAAACATCAAAAACATCAAAAACATCAATAACATCAAAAACATCAAAAACATCAAAACATCAAAAACATCAAAAACATCAAAACATCAAAAACATCAAAAACATCAAAAACATCAAAACATCAAAAACATCAAAAACATCAAAAACATCAAAACATCAAAAACATCAAAAACATCAAAAACATCAAAAACATCAAAAACATCAAAGACATCAAAGACATCAAAATTATCAAAACACCAAAAACATCAAAAACATCAAAAACATCAAAAACACCAAAAACACCAAAAACATTAAAAACATTAAAAACATTAAAAACATCAAAAACATCAAAACATCAAAACATCAAAACATCAAAAACTTCAAAAACACCAAAAACACCAAAAACATCAAAAACATCAAAAACATCAAAAACATCAAAATCATCAAAACATCAAAAACATCAAAAACTTCAAAAACACCAAAAACATCAAAAACATCAAAAACATCAAAAACATCAAAAACATCAAAAACATCAAAAACATCAAAAACATCAAAAACTTCAAAAACACCAAAAACATCAAAAACATCAAAAACATCAAAAACATCAAAAACATCAAAACATCAAAAACATCAAAAACATCAAAAACATCAAAAACATCAAAAACATCAAAAACATCAAAAACATCAAAAGCATCAAAAACATCAAAACATCAAAAACATCAAAAACATCAAAAACATCAAAACATCAAAAACATCAAAAACATCAAAATCATCAAAAACATCAAAAACACCAAAAACACCAAAAACACCAAAAACATCAAAAAACATTAAAAACATTAAAAACATTAAAAACATCAAAAAATCAAAGACATTAAAAACATCAAAACATCAATAACATATAAAACATCAAAACATAAAAAACACAAAAAACACAAAAACATCAAAAACATCAAAAACATCAAAACATCAAAACATCAAAAACTTCAAAAACACCAAAACACCAAAAACATCAAAACATTAAAAATATCAAAAACATCAAAACATCAAAAACATCTAAACATCAAAACCTCAAAAACATCAAATACATCGAAAACATTAAAAACATCAAAACATCAAAAACATCTAAACATCAAAAACATCAAAAACATCATAAAATTAAAAACATCAAAAACATCAATAACATTAAAATCATTAAAATCATCAAAAACTTCAAAAACATCAATAACATATAAAACATCAAAAACATAAAAAACACCAAAAACATATTAAACATCAAAAACATAAAAACCACCAAAAACATCAAAAACATCAAAAACATCAAAAACATCAAAAACATCAAAAACATCAAAAACATCAAAAACATCAAAAACATCAAAAACATAAAAAACATAAAAAACATCAAAAACATCAAAAAAAACCAAAAACATCAAAACATTAAAAACATCAAAAAATCAAAGACATCAAAAACATCAAAAACATCAAAATATCAAAACATCAAAAACATCAAAAATATCAAAAACATCAAAAACATCAAAACATCAAAAACATCTAAACAGCAAAACCTCAAAAACATCAAATACATCGAAAACATTAAAAACATCAAAACATAAAAACATCTAAACATCAAAACATCAAAACATTAAAACATTAAAACATCAAAAACATCAATAACATCAAAAGCATAAAAAACACAAAAAACATCAAAAACATCAAAAATATCAAAAACATCATAAACATCAAAATCATCAAAAACATCAAAAACATCAAAAACTTCAAAAACACCAAAAACATCAAAAACATTAAAAACATCAAAAAATCAAAGACATTAAAAACATCAAAAACATCAAAAACATCAAAAACATCAAAAACATCAAAACATCAAAAACATCAAAAACATCAAAAATATCAAAATATCAATAAACATCAAAAACATCAAAAACATCAAAACTTCAAAAACATCAATAACATATAAAACATCAAAAACATCAAAATCACCAAAAACATCAAAAACATCAAAAACATTAAAAACATAAAAAAATCAAAGACATTAAAAACATCAAAAATATCAAAAACATCAAAAACATCAAAAACATCAAAAATATCAAAAATATCAAAAATATCAAAAACATCTAAACATCAAAAACATCAAAAACATCAAAAATATCAAAAATATCAAAAACATCTAAACATCAAAACATCAAGACATCAAAACATCAAGACATCAAAACATCAAAACATCAAAAACATCTAAACTTCAAAAACACCAAAAACATCAAAAACATTAAAAACATCAAAAAATCAAAGACATTAAAAACATCAAAAACATCAAAAACATCAAAAACATCAAAACATCAAAAACATCAAAAACATCAAAAATATCAAAATATCAATAACATCAAAAACATCAAAAACATCAAAACTTCAAAACATCAATAACATATAAAACATCAAAAACATCAAAATCACCAAAAACATCAAAAACTTCAAAAACATTAAAAACATAAAAAAATCAAAGACATTAAAAACATCAAAAACATCAAAAACATCAAAACATCAAAAACTTCAAAAACACCAAAAACATCAAAAACATTAAAAACATAAAAAAATCAAAGACATTAAAAACATCAAAAAACATCAAAAACATCAAAAACATCAAAACCATCAAAACTTCAATAACACATAAAACATCAAAAACATAAAAAACACCAAAAACATCAAAACCATCAAAAACATTAAAAACATCAAAAAATCAAAGACATCAAAAACATCAAAACATCAAAAACATCAAAAACATTAAAAACATCAAAAAATAAAAGACATCAAAACATAACAAAATCAAAGACATTAAAAACATCAAGAACATTAAAAACATCCAAAAATCAAAGACATCAAAAACATCAAAAACATTAAAAATATCAAAAACATCAAAACATCAAAACATCTAAACATCAAAACCTCAAAAACATCAAATACATCGAAAAACATTAAAAACATCAAAACATCAAAAACATCTAAACATCAAAATATCAAAACATCAAAACATCAAAACATCAAAACATCAAAACATCAAAAACATCAAAAACATCAAAACATCAAAAACATCAAAACATAAAAACATCATAAAATTAAAAACATCAAAAACATCAATAACATTAAAATCATCAAAATCATCAAAAACTTCAAAACATCAATAACATATAAAACATCAAAACATAAAAACACAAAAACATATTAAACATCAAAAACATAAAAAACACCAAAAACATCAAAAACATCAAAAACATCAAAAACATCAAAAACATCAAAAACATCAAAACATCAAAATCATCAAAAACATCAAAAACTTCAAAAACATTAATAACATATAAAACATCAAAAACATCAAAATAAAACCAAAAACATCAAAAACATTAAAAACATCAAAAAATCAAAGACATCAAAACATCAAAAACATCAAAAACATCAAAAACATCAAAAACATCAAAATATCAAAAACATCAAAAACATCAAAATATGAAAAACATCAAAAACATCAAAACATCAAAAACATCTAAACAGCAAAACCTCAAAAACATCAAATACATCGAAAACATTAAAAACATCAAAACATAAAGAACATCTAAACATCAAAACATCAAAACATCAAAACATTAAAACATTAAAACATTAAAACATTAAAACATTAAAACATCAAAAACATTAATAACATCAAAAGCATAAAAAACACAAAAAACATCAAAAACATCAAAAACATCAAAAATATCAAAAACATCATAAACATCAAAATCATCAAAAACATCAAAAACATCAAAAACTTCAAAAACACCAAAAACATCAAAAACATTAAAAACATCAAAACATCAAAAACATCAAAACATCAAAAATATCAATAACATCAAAAACATCAAAAACATCAAAAACTTCAAAAACATCAATAACATATAAAACATCAAAAACACCAAAATCACCAAAAACATCAAAAAAACATCAAAAACATTAAAAACATAAAAAAATCAAAGACATTAAAAACATCAAAAACATCAAAAACATCAAAAACATCAAAAACATCAAAAATAACAAAAACATCAAAAATATCAAAAACGTCTAAACATCAAAAACATAAAAACATCATAAAATTAAAAACATCAAAAACATCAATAACATATAAAACATCAAAACATCAAAATCACCAAAAACATCAAAAAAACATCAAAAACATTAAAAATATAAAAAAATCAAAGACATTAAAAACATCAAAAACATCAAAACATCAAAAACATCAAAAACATAAAAACATCATAAAATTAAAAACATCAAAAACATCAAAAACATCAAAAACATTAAAAACATCAATAACATCAAAAACATCAAAAACTTCAAAACATCAATAACATATAAAACATCAAAAACATAAACACCAAAAACATCAAAAACATCAAAATCATCAAAACCATCAAAAACTTCAATAAGATATAAAACATCAAAAACATAAAAAACACCAAAAACATCAAAACCATCAAATACATTAAAAACATCAAAAAATCAAAGACATCAAAGACATCAAAGACATCAAAAACATCAAAAACATCAAAAACATCAAAAACATCAAAAACATCAAAACATCAAAACATCAAAAACATCAAAAACATCAATAACATCAATAACATCAAAACATCAAAAACATCAAAACATCAAAAACATCAAAAACATCAAAAACATCAAAAACATCAAAAACATCTAAACATCAAAACCTCAACAACATCAAATACATCGAAAACATTAAAAACATCAAAACTTTAAAAACATCTAAACATCAAAACATCAAAACATCAAAACATCAAAAACATTAAAAACATCAAAAACATCAAAAGCATCAAAAACATCAAAATAATCAAAAACATCAAAAATGTCAAAAATATATAAAACATAAAAAACACCAAAAACATCAAAAACATCAAAAACATTAAAAACATCAAAAACATCAAAAACATCAAAATCATCAAAAACATCAAAAACATCAAAAACTTCAAAAACATCAATAACATATATAACATCAAAAACATAAAAAACACCAAAAACATTAAAAACATCAAAAATTCAAAGACATCAAAAACATTAAAAACATCAAAAAATCAAAGACATCAAAAACATCAAAAACATCAAAAATATCAAAAACATCAAAAACATAAAAAATATCAAAAATATCAAAAACATCAAAAACATCAAAACATCAAAAAGATCTAAACAGCAAAACCTCAAAAACATCAAATACAGCAAAAACATTAAAAACATCAAAACATCAAAAACATCTAAACATCAAAACATCAAAACATCAAAAACATCAAAAACATATAAAACATCAAAAGCATAAAAAACACAAAAACATCAAAAACATCAAAAACCTCAAAAACATCAAAACATCAAAAACATCAAAAACATCAAAAACATCTAAACATCAAAAACATCTAAACATCAAAAACATTAAAAACATCTAACCATCAAAACCTCATAAACATCAAATACATCGAAAACATCAATAACATCAATAACATATAAAACATCAAAACATAAAAAACACAAAAAACATCAATAACATCAAAACATCAAAAACATTAAAAACATCAAAAAAATCAAAAACATCAAAAACATCAAAACATCAAAAACATCAAAAACATCAAAATATCAAAAATATCAAAAATATCAAAACATCAAAACATCAAAACATCAAAAACATAAAAACATCATAAAATTAAAAACATCAAAAACATCATAAAAACATCAATAACATCAAAAACATCAAAAACATCAAAAACATCAAAAACATCAAAAATATTAAAAACATTAAAAACATCAAAAACATCAAAACATCAAAAACATCAAAATATTAAAAACATTAAAAACATCAAAAACATCAAAAACATCAAAACATCAAAAATATCAAAAATATCAAAAACATCAAAAACATCAAAACATCAAAACATCAAAAACATCTAAACAGCAAAACCTCAAAAACATCAAATACATCAAAAACATTAAAAACATCAAAACATCAAAAACATCTAAACATCAAAACATCAAAAACATATAAAACATCAAAAGCATAAAAAACACACAAAAACATCAAAACATCAAAAACATCAAAAACATCTAAACATCAAAAACATCAAAAATATCTAAACATCAAAAACATCAAAAACATCTAAACATCAAAACATCAAAACATCAAAACATCAAAAACATCAACAACATCAATAACATATAAAACATCAAAAACATAAAAAACACAAAAAACATCAATAACATCAAAAACATCAAAAACATTAAAAACATCAAAAAATCAAAAACATCAAAAACATCAAAAACATCAAAAATATCAAAAACATCAAAAATATCAAAAATATCAAAAACATCAAAACATCAAAACATCAAAAACATCAAAACATCAAAACATCAAAACATCAAAACATCAAAACATCAAAACATCAAAAACATCAAAAACATCAAAACATAAAAACATCAAAAACATCAAAATATCAAAAATATCAAAATATCAAAAACATCAAAACATCAAAACATCAAAACATCAAAACATCAAAACATCAAAAACATCAAAAACATAAAAACATCATAAAATTAAAAACATCAAAAACATCATAAAAACATCAATAACATCAAAAACATCATAAACATCAAAAACATCAAAAACATCAAAAACATCAAAAACATCAAAAACATCAAAACATCAAAATATTAAAAACATTAAAAACATCAAAAACAACAAAAACATCAAAAACATCAAAAACATCAAAAATATTAAAAACATTAAAAACATCAAAAACATCAAAACATCAAAAATATCAATATTATCAAAAACATCAAAAAATCAAAGACATCAAAAACATCAAAAATATCAAAAACATCATAAACATAAAAAACATCAAAATCATCAAAAACATGAAAAACATCAAAAACTTCAAAAACACAAAAAACATCAAAAACATCAAAAACATCAAAGACATTAAAAACATCAGAAACATCAAAAACATCAAAATTATCACTAATGTCAAAAACATCAAAAACATCAAAAACTTCAAACACATCAATAACATATAAAACACCAAAAACATCAAAATCACCAAAAACATCAAAAACATTAAAAATATAAAAAAAACCAAAGACATTAAAAACATAAACATCAAAAACATCAAAAACATCAAAAACATCTAAACATCAAAAACATCAAAAACATCAAAAACATCTAAACATCAAAAACATCTAAACATCAAAACCTCATAAACATCAAATACATCGAAAACATTAAAAACATCAAAACATCAAAAACATCTAAACATCAAAACATCAAAACATCAAAACATCAAAAACATCAATAACATCAATAACATATAAAACATCAAAAACATAAAAAACACAAAAAACATCAATAACATCAAAAACATCAAAACATTAAAAACATCAAAAAATCAAAAACATCAAAAACATCAAAAATATCAAAAACATCAAAAATATCAAAAATATCAAAAACATCAAAACATCAAAACATCAAAACATCAAAAACATAAAAACATCATAAAATTAAAAACATCAAAAACATCATAAAAACATCAATAACATCAAAACATCAAAAACTTCAAAAACATCAATAACATATAAAACATCAAAAACATAAAAAACACCAAAACATCAAAACATAAAAAACACCAAAAACATCAAAACCATCAAAATAATCAAAACCATCAAAAACTTCAATAACATATAAAACATCAAAAACATAAAAAACACCAAAAACATCAAAAACATCAAAAATATTAAAAACATCAAAAAATCAAAGACATCAAAAACATCAAAAACATCAAAAACATAAACACCAAAAACATCAAAACCATCAAAAACATTAAAAGCATCAAAAAATCAAAGACATCAAAAACATCAAAAACATCAAAAACATCAAAAACATTAAAAACATTAAAAACATCAAAAACATCAAAATATCAAAGACATCAATAACATCAATAACATCAAAATATCAAAAACATCTAAAACATCTAAACATCAAAACCTCAAAAACATCAATTACATCGAAAACATTAAAAACATCTAAACATCAAAACATCAAAACATCAAAACATTAGAAACATCAAAAACATCAAAAACATCAAAACATCAAAATAATCAAAAACATCAAAAATATCAAAAACATATAAAACATAAAAAACACCAAAAACATCAAAAACATCAAAAACAATTAAAAACATTAAAAACATCAAAAACATCAAAAACATCAAAATCATCAAAAACATCAAAAGCATCAAAACATCAAAAACATCAAAATCATCAAAAACATCAAAAGCATCAAAAACTTCAAAAACATATAAAACATCAAAAACATAAAAAACACCAAAAACATCAAAAACATTAAAAACATCAAAAAATCAAAGACATCAAAAACATCAAAAATATCAAAAACATCAATAACATCAATAACATCAAAAATATCAAAAATATCAAAAATATCAAAAACATCAAAAACATCAAAACATCAAAAACATCTAAACAGCAAAACCTCAAAAACATCAAATACATCAAAAACATTAAAAACATCAACACATCAAAAACATCTAAACATCAAAACATCAAAACATCAAAACATATAAAACATCAAAAGCACAAAAACACAAAAAACATCAAAAACATCAAAAACATCAAAAACATCAAAAACATCAAAAACATCAAAACATCAAAAACATCAAAACATCAAAACATTAAAAACATCAAAAACATCAAAAACATCAAAAACATCAAAATATCAATAATATCAAAAAATCAAAGACATCAAAAACATCAAAAACATCAAAATATCATAAACATCATAAACATGAAAAACATCATAAACATGAAAAACATCAAAATCATCAAAAACATGAAAAACATCAAAAACACAAAAACATCAAAAACATCAAAAACATCAAAACATCAAAAACATCAAAAACCTCAAAAACCTCAAAAACACCAAAACATCAAAAACATCAAAACATCAAAATCATCAAAAACACCAAAAAGATTAAAAACATCAAAAAGCAAAGACATTAAAAACATCAAAAACATCAAAAACATCAAAAACATTAAAAATATAAAAAAACAAAAGACATTAAAAACATAAAAAACATCAAAAACATCAAAAACATCAAAAACATCAAAAACATCAAAAACATCAAAAACATCAAAACATCAAAAACATCTAAACATCAAAACCTCATAAACATCAAATACATCGAAAACATTAAAAACATCAAAACATCAAAAACATCTAAACATCAAAACATCAAAACATCAATAACATCAATAACATATAAAACATCAAAACATAAAAACACAAAAAACATCAATAACATCAAAAACATCAAAAACATTAAAAACATCAAAAAATCAAAGACATCAAAAACATCAAAAACATCAAAAACATCAAAAACATCAAAAACATCAAAACATCAAAAACTTCAAAAACATCAATAACATATAAAACATCAAAATCACCAAAAACATCAAAAACATTAAAAACATAAAAAAATCAAAGACATTAAAAACATCAAAAACATCAAAAAATCAAAGTCATCAAAAACATCAAAAACATCAAAAACATCTAAACATCAAAACCTCAAAAACATCAAATACATCAAAAACATTAAAAACATCAAAACATCAAAAACATCTAAACATCAAAACATCAAAACATCAAAACATCAAAACACCAAAAACATCAAAAACATCATAAAATTAAAAACATCAAAAACTTCAAAACATCAATAACATTTAAAATATCAAAAACATGAAAAACACCAAAAACATATTAAATATCAAAACATAGAAAACAGCAAAAACATCAAAAACATCAAAAACATCAAAAAACATCAAAAACATCAAAATCATCAAAAACATCAAAAACTTCAAAAACATCAATAACATATAAAACATCAAAAACATAAAAAACGCCAAAAACATCAAAAAATCAAAAACATTAAAAACATCAAAAAATCAAAGACATCAAAAACATCAAAAACATCAAAAACATAAACACCAAAAACATCAAAAACATCAAAAACATCAACACCAAAAACATCAAAAACATCAAAAACATCAAAAACATCAAGAATATCAAAAACATCAAAAACATCTAAACATCAAAACCTCAAAAACATCAAATACATCGAAAACATTAAAAACATCAAAATATTAAAACATCTAAACATCAAAACATCAAAATATCAAAACATCAAAAACATTAAAAACAACGAAAACATTAAAAACATTAAAAACATCGAAAACATCAAAACATCAAAAATATCAAAATAATCAACAACATCAAAAACATCAAAAATATCAAAAACATATAAAACATCAAAAACATAAGAAACCCCAAAAACATCAAAAACATCAAAATCATCAAAAACATCAAAATCATCAAAAACATCAAAAACATCAAAAATATCAAAAACATCAAAAACATCAAAACATCAAAAACATCTAAACAGCAAAACCTCAAAAACATCAAATACATCAAAACATCAAATACATCAAAAACATTAAAAACATCAAAACATCAAAAACATCTAAATATCAAAACATCAAAACATCAAAACACCAAAAACATCAAAAACATAAAAACATCATAAAATTAAAAACATCAAAAACTTCAAAAACATCAATAACATTTAAAACATCAAAAACATGAAAAACACCAAAAACATATTAAATATCAAAAACATAAAAAACAGCAAAAACATCAAAAACATCAAAAACATCAAAAACATCAAAAACATCAAAAACATCAAAAACATCAAAATCATCAAAAACATCAAAAACTTCAAAAACATCAATAACATATAAAACATCAAAAACATAAAAAACGCCAAAAACATCAAAAACATCAAAAACATCAAAAACATAAACACCAAAAACATCAAAAACATCAAAAACATCAAAAACATCAAGAATATCAAAAACATCAAAAACATCAAAAACATCTAAACATCAAAACCTCAAAAACATCAAATACATCGAAAACATTAAAAACATCAAAATATTAAAAACATCTAAACATCAAAACATCAAAATATCAAAACATCAAAAACATTAAAAACATCGAAAACATCAAAAACATCAAAAATATCAAAATAATCAAAAACATCAAAAACATCAAAAATATCAAAAACATATAAAACATCAAAAACATAAGAAACCCCAAAAACATCAAAAACATCAAAATCATCAAAAACATCAAAATCATCAAAAACATCAAAAACATCAAAAACTTCAAAAACATCAATAACATATACAACATCAAAAACATAAAAAAGGTAAAAAAATCAAAGAAATCAAAAACATCAAAAACATCAAAAATATCAAAAACATCAAAACATCAAAAACATCTAAACAGCAAAACCACACAAACATCAAATACATCGAAAACATTAAAAACATCTAAACATCAAAACATCAAAACATCAGAACATCAAAACATCAAAAACATCAATAACATATAAAACATCAAAAGCATAAAAAAACACAAAAAGATCAAAAACATCAAAAACATCAAAAACATCAAAAACATCAAAAACATCAAAAACATCAAAAATATCAAAACATCAAAACATCAAAAACATCTAAACAGCAAAACCTCACTAACATCAAATACATCGAAAACATTAAAAACATCAAAACATCAAAAACATCTAAACATCAAAACATCAAAACATCTAAACATCTAAACATCAAAACATCAAAACATCAAAACATCAAAACATCAAAATATCAAAAACATCAAAATATCAAAAATATCAAAAATATCAAAATATCAAAAACATCAAAAACATCAAAAATATCAAAAACATCAAAAACATCAAAACATCAAATACATCGAAAACATTAAAAACATCGAAAACATTAAAAACATCAAAACATCAAATACATCGAAAACATTAAAAACATCAAAACATCAAAAACATCTAAACATCAAAACATCAAAAACATCTAAACATCAAAACATCAAAACATCAAAACATCAAAACATCAAAACATCAAAACATCAAAAACTTCAAAAACATCAATAACATATACAACATCAAAAACATAAAAATGTCAAAAAATCAAAGACATCAAAAACATCAAAAATATCAAAAACATCAAAACATCAAAAATATCAAAAACATCAAAAACATCGAAATATCAAAAACATCAAAAACATCAAAACATCAAAAACATCTAAACAGCAAAACCTCACAAACATCAAATACATCGAAAACATTAAAAACATCAAAACATCAAAAACATCTAAACATCAAAACATCAACACATCAAAACATCAAAACATCAAAGCATAAAAACATCAATAACATATAAAACATCAAAGCATAAAAAACACAAAAACATCAAAAACATCAAATATATCAAAAACATCATAAACATCAAAATATCAAAACATCATAAACATCAAAAACATCAAAATCATCAAAACATCAAACACATCAAAAACTTCGAAAACATCAAAAACATCAAAAACATCGAAAACATCAAAAATTCAAAAACATCAAAAAATTCAAAAACATCAAAAAATTCAAAAACATCAAAAACTTCAAAAACATCAAGAACATATAAAACATTAAAAACATCAAAATCACCATAAACAACAAAAACATTAAAAACATCAAAAACATCAAAATCATCAAAAACATCAAAATCATCACAAACATCAAAAGATCAAAAACATCAAAAACATATAAAACATCAAAACATAAACACCAAAAACATTAAAAACATCAAAAACATTAAAAACATCAAAAAATCAAAGACATCAAAAACATCAAAAACATCAAAAACATCAAAAACATCAAAAACATCAAAAACATCAAGAACATCAAAAACATTAAAAACATTAAAAAACATTAAAAACATTAAAAACATCAAAAAACCAAAGACATCAAAACATCAAAAACATCAACAATATCAAAAACATCAAAAACATCAAGAATATCAAAAACATCAAAACATCAAAAACATCTAAACAACAAAACCTCGAAAACATCAAATACATCGAAAACATTAAAAACATCAAAACATTCAAAACATCTAAGCATCAAAACATCGAAACATCAAAACATCAAAACATTAAAAACATCAAAAACATTAAAAACATCGAAAACATCAAAAACATCAAAATAATCCAAAAACATCAAAATATCAAAAACATATAAAACATCAAAAACATAAGAAACACCAAAAACATCAAAACATCAAAATCATCAAAAACATCAAAACATCAAAAACTCAAAAACATCAATAACATATACAACATCAAAAACATCAAAAACATCAAAAATATCAAAAACATCAAAAACATCAAAAATATCAAAAACATCAAAAACATCAAAAACATCTAAACAGCAAAACCCCAAAAACATCAAATACATCGAAAACATTAAAAACATCAAAACATCAAAAACATCTAAACATCTAAACATCAAAACATCAAAACATCAAAACATCAAAACATCAATAACATATAAAACATCAAAAGCATAAAAACACAAAAAACATCAAATACATCGAAAACATTAAAAACATCATAAACATTAAAAACATCTAAACATCAAAACATCAAACACATCAAAAACATCAAAAACATTAAAAACATCGAAAACATCAAAAACATCAAAATAATCAAAAACATCAAAAACATCAAAAATATCAAAAAACATATAAAACATCAAAAACATAAGAAACACCAAAAACATCAAAAACATCAAAAACATCAAAAACATCAAAATCATCAAAAACATCAAAAAACATCAAAAACATTAAAAACTTCAAAAACATCAATAACATGTACAACATCAAAAACATCAATAACATGTACAACATCAAAAACATAAACGTCAAAAAATCAAAGACATCAAAAACATCAAAAACATCAAAAACATCAAAAACATAAAAAACATCAAAAACATCAAAAACATCAAAAACATATAAAACATCAAAAACATCAAAAACATCAAAATCATCAAAAACATCAAAAACATCAAAAACATCAAAAACATCAAAAACATCAAAAACATCAAAAACATCAAAAACTTCAAAAACATCAATAACATATAAAACATCAAAAACATAAAAAACACCAAAAACATCAAAAATATCAAAAACATCAAAAACATCTAAACATCAAAACCTCAAAAAAATCAAATACATCGAAAACATTAAAAACTTCAAAACATCAAAAACATCAAAACATCAAAACATCAAACACATCAATAACATATAAGACATCAAGAACATAAAAAACACAAAAACATCAAAAACATCAATAACATTTAAAACATCAAAAACATCAAAAATATCAAAAACATCAAAAACATCAAAAACATCAAAAACATCAAAAACATCAAAACCATCAAAAATATCAAAAACATCAAAAACATCTAAACAGCAAAACCTCAAAAACATCAAATACATCGAAAACATTAAAAACATCAAAACATCAAAAACATCTAAACATCTAAACATCAAAACATCAATAACATATAAAACATCAAAAGCATAAAAAACACAAAAAACATCAAATACATCGAAAACATTAAAAACATCATAAACATTAAAAACATCTAAACATCAAAACATCAAACACATCAAAAACATCAAAAACATCAAAATCATCAAAAACATCAAAATCATCAAAAACATCAAAAACATCAAAAACATCAAAAACTTCAAAAACATCAATAACATATAAAACATCAAAAACATAAAAAACACCAAAAACATCAAAAATATCAAAAACATCAAAAACATCTAAACATCAAAACCTCAAAAAAATCAAATACATCGAAAACATTAAAAACTTCAAAACATCAAAAACATCAAAACATCAAACACATCAATAACATATAAGACATCAAAAACATAAAAAACACAAAAAACATCAAAAACATCAATAACATTTAAAACATCAAAAAATCAAAGACATCAAAAACATCAAAGACATCAAAAACATCAGAAACATCAAAAACGTCAAAAATATCAAAAACATCAAAAACATCAAAATATCAAAAACATCAAAAACATCAAAAACATCAAAAACATCAAAAACATCGAAAACATCAAAACCATCAAAAACATCAAAAACATCAAAAACATCAAAAACATCAAAAACATCAAAAACATCAAAAACATCAAAAACATCAAAAACATCAAAAACATCAAAAGCATCAAAAACATAAAAATCATCAAAAACATCAATAACATATAAAACATCAAAAACATAAAAATCAGCAAAAACATTAAAAACACAAAAAATCAAAGACATAAAAAAATCAAAGACATTAAAAACATCAAAAACATCAAAAACATCAAAAGTATCAAAAGTATCAAAAACATCAAAAACATCAAAAACATCAAAACATCAAAAACATCAAAACATCTAAACATCAAAACCTCAAAAACATCAAATACATCGAAAACATTAAAAACATCAAAACATCAAAAACATGTAAACATCAAACATCAAAAAACATCTAAACATCAAAACCTCAAAACATCAATAACATCAAAACATTAAAAACATCAAAACATCAAAAACATAATAACATCATAAAATCAAAAACATCAAAAACATCAAAATCATCAAAAACATCAAAAACATCAAAAACATCAAAAACATCAAAAACATCAAAAACATCAAAACATCAATAACATATAAAACATCAAACACAAAAAAACCCCAAAAACATCAAAAACATTAAAAACATCAAAAAATCAAAAACATCAAAAATTTCAAAAACATCAATAACATCAAAAACACCAAAAACATTAAAAACTTCCTAACCATCAAAACATAAAAAATCTCAAAAACATCGAAACGTCAAAAACATTAATAATATCAAAAACATCAGAAATATCAAATACATTAAACATCAAAAACATCAAAAAAATCAAAAAACATCAAAAACATTAATAACATCAAAAACACCAAAATCTTCAAAAACATTAAAAACATCAAAACATTAAAAACATCAAAACATCAAAAACATCAAAAACATCAAAAACATCAAAACATCAAAACATCTAAAACATCTAAGCATCAAAACCTCAAAAACATCAAATACATCGAAAATATTAAAAACATCAAAACATCAAAAACATGTAAACATCAAAACATCAATACATCAAAAACATCTAAACATCAAAACCTCAAAACATCAAAAACATCAAAAACATCAAAACATTAAAACCATCAAAACATCAAAAACATAATAACATCATAAAATCAAAAACATCAAAAATATCAAAAACATCAAGAACATCAAAATCATCAAAAACATCAAAAACATCAATAACATATAAAACATCAAAGACAAAAGAAAACACCAAAAACATTTAAAACATCAAAAAATCAAAAACATCAAAATTTCAAAAAAACATCAAAAACATCAAAAACATCAAAAACTTCAAAAACATCAAAAACATCAAAAACTTCAAAAACTTCAAAAACATCAAAAACATCTAAAACACCAAAAACATCAAAAACATAAAAATCATCAAAAACACCAAAAACATTAAAAACATCAAAAATATTAAAAACATCAAAAACACCAAAAACATTAAAAACTTCAAAAACATTAAAAACTTCAAAAACATCAAAAACATCAAAATATCAAAACATCAAAAACTTCAAAAACATCAATAACATATAAAACATCAAAAACTTAAAAATCCCCAAAAACATCAAAAACATTAAAAACATGAAAAAATCAAAGACATTAAAAACATCAAAAACATCAAAAACATAAAAATATCAAAAATATCAAAAACATCAAAAGCATCAATAACATATAAAACATCAAAGACATCAATAACATATAAAACATCAAAGACATCAATAACATATAAAACATCAAAAACTTAAAAATCCCCAAAAACATCAAAAATATTAAAAACATCAATAAATCAAAAACATCAAAAATTTCAAAAACATCAAAAATTTCAAAAACATCAAAAACATCAAACACATCAAACACATCAAAAACATCAAAAAACACCAAAAACCAAAAACATCAAAAACATAAAAATTATCAAAAAACATCAAAACGTTAAAAACATCAAAACATCAAAAACATCAAAACATCAATAACATCAAAAACATCAAAACATCAAAAACATCTAAACATCAAAACCTCAAAAACATCAAAAACATCGAAAACATCAAAAACATCAAAAATATCAAAAACCTCAAAAACCTCAAAAACATCAAAAACATCAAAAAACATCAAAAACATTAAAAACATCAAAAACATCAAAAACATTAAAAACATCAAAAACATCAAAACATCAATAACATCAAAAACATCTAAACATCAAAACCTCAAACATCCATAACATATAAAACATCAAAGACAAAAGAAAACACCAAAAACACCAAAAACATCAAAAACATCAAAAACATTAAAAACATCAAAAACATTAAAAACATCAAAAATCAAAACATCAAAAATTTCAAAATTTCAAAAACATCAAAAACATCAAAAACTTAAAAATCCCCAAAAACATCAAAAACATTAAAAACATCAAAAAATCAAAGACATTCTAATCATCAAAAACATCAGAAACATCAAAAACATAAAAAACATAAAAATATCAAAAACATCAAAAACATCAAAAACATCAAAACATCTAAACATCAAAACCTCAAATACATCAAAACATTAAAAACATCAAAAACCTCAAAAACATCAAAAACATCGAAAACATCAAAACATCAAAAATATCAAAAACATCAAAAACTTCAAAAACATCAAAAACATCAAAAACATCAAAAACATGAAAACATCAAAACATCAAAAACATGAAAACATCAATAACATCAAAAACATCAAAAACATCTAAACATCAAAACCTCAAAAACATCCATAACATATAAAACATCAAAGACAAAAACAACACCAAAAACATCAAAAACATTAAAAACTTCAAAAAATCAAAAACATCAAAATTTTAAAAACATCAATAACATCGAAAGCATCCAATCATCAAAAATATCAAAAACATCGAAACATCAAAAACATCTAAACATCAAAACATAAAAATTTCAAAAACATCGAAACGTCAAAAACATTAAAAATTTCAAAAACATCGAAAACATCAGAAACATCAAAAACATCAAAACATTAAAAACATTAATAACATCAAAAAACACCAAAATCTTCCAAAACATTAAAAACATCAAAACATTAAAAACATCAAAACATCAAAACATCAATAACATCAAAAACATCAAAAACATCAAAACATTAAAAACATCTAAACATCAAAACCTCAAATACATCAAAACATTAAAAACATCAAAACCTCAAAAACATCAAAAACATCAAAACATCAAAAACATCTAAACATCAAAACCTCAAAAAAATCAAATACATCAAAAACATTAAAAACATCAAAAACATCAAAAAACATCAAAAACATCAAAAACATCTAAACATCAAAACCTCAAAAAACATCAAATATATCAAAAACATTAAAAACATCAAAAACATCAAAAATATCCAAAACATCAAAACATCACAAACATCAAAACCTCAAAAACATCAAATACATCGAAAACATTAAAAACATCAAAACATCACAAACATGTAAACATCAAAACATCTAAACATCAAAACCTCAAAAACATCAAATACATCGAAAACATTAAAAACATCAATACATCAAAAACATCTAAACATCAATACATCAAAAACATCAAAAACATCAAAACATTAAAAACATCAAAAACATCAAAACATTAAAAACATCAAAACATAATAACATCATAAAATCAAAAAACATCAAAAATATCAAAAACATCAAGAACATCAAAATCATCAAAAACATCAAAAACATTAATAACATATAAAACATCAAAGACAAAAGAAAACACCAAAAACATCAAAAATATTAAAAACTTCAAAAAATCAAAACATCAAACATTTCAAAAACATCAATAAACATCAAAAATATCAAAAACATCAAAAACTTCAAAAACACCAATAACATCAATAACATCAAAAACATCAAAAACATCAAAAACATCAAACACATCAAAAACATCAAAAACACCAAAAACATCAAAAACATAAAAATCATCAAAAACATCAAAATCGCCAAAAACATTAAAAACATCAAAAAATCAAAGACATTAAGAACATCAAATCCATCAAAAACATCAAAAACATCAAAATATCAAAAACATCAAAAACTTCAAAAATATCAATAACATATAAAACATCAAAAACTTAAAAATCCCCAAAAATATCAAAAACATCAAAAAGATCAAAAACATCAAAAACATCAAAACATCAATAACATCAAAAACATCAAAGCATCAAAACATCTTATCCATAACATATAAAACATAAAAGACAAAAAAGGCACTAAAACATTAAAAACATCAAAAAATCAAAAACATCAAAAACATCAAAAATTTCAAAAATTTCAAAAACATCAATAACATCAAAGCATCCAATCATCAAAAATATCAAAAACATCAAAAACATCAAAACATCAAAAACATCTAAAACATCTAAGCATCAAAACCTCAAAACATCAAATACATCGAAAATATTAAAAACATCAAAACATCAAAAACATGTAAACATCAAAACATCAATACATCAAAAACATCTAAACATCAAAACCTCAAAAACATCAAAAACATCAAAACATTAAAACCATCAAAACATCAAAAACATAATAACATCATAAAATCAAAAACATCAAAATATCAAAACATCAAGAACATCAAAATCATCAAAAACATCAAAAACATCAATAACATATAAAACATCAAAGACAAAAGAAAACACCAAAAACATTTAAAACATCAAAAAATCAAAAACATCAAAAATTTCAAAAACATCAAAAACATCAAAAACATCAAAAACTTCAAAAACATCAAAAACATCAAAACTTCAAAAACTTCAAAAACATCAAAAACATCTAAAACACCAAAAACATCAAAACATAAAAATCATCAAAAACACCAAAAACATTAAAAACATCAAAAACATTAAAAACATCAAAAACACCAAAAACATTAAAAACTTCAAAAACATTAAAAACTTCAAAAACATCAAAAACATCAAAATATCAAAACATCAAAAACTTCAAAAACATCAATAACATATAAAACATCAAAACTTAAAATCCCCAAAAACATCAAAAACATTAAAAACATCAAAAACATCAAAAACATCAAAAACATAAAAATATCAAAAACATCAAAAGCATCAATAACATATAAAACATCAAAGACATCAATAACATATAAAACATCAAAGACATCAATAACATATAAAACATCAAAACTTAAAAATCCCCAAAAACATCAAAAATATTAAAAACATCAATAAATCAAAAACATCAAAAATTTCAAAAACATCAAAAATTTCAAAAACATCAAAAACATCAAACACATCAAACACATCAAAAACATCAAAAACACCAAAAACCAAAAACATCAAAAACATAAAAATTATCAAAAACATCAAAACGTTAAAAACATCAAAACATCAAAAACATCAAAACATCAATAACATCAAAAACATCAAAACATCAAAAACATCTAAACATCAAAACCTCAAAAACATCAAAAACATCGAAAACATCAAAAACATCAAAAATATCAAAACCTCAAAAACCTCAAAAACATCAAAAACATCAAAAACATCAAAAACATTAAAACCATCAAAAACATCAAAAACATTAAAAACATCAAAAACATCAAAACATCAATAACATCAAAAACATCAAAACATCTAAACATCCATAACATATAAAACATCAAAGACACAAAAGAAAACACCAAAAACACCAAAAACATCAAAAACATCAAAAACATTAAAAACATCAAAAACATTAAAAACATCAAAAAATCAAAAACATCAAAAATTTCAAAAATTTCAAAAACATCAAAAACATCAAAAACTTAAAAATCCCCAAAAACATCAAAAACATTAAAAACATCAAAAAATCAAAGACATTAAAAACATCAAAAACATCAAAACATCAATAACATCAAAAACATCAAAACATCTAAACATCCATAACATATAAAACATCAAAGACAAAAGAAAACACCAAAAACACCAAAAACATCAAAATCATCAAAAACATCAAAAACATCAAAAACATAAAAAACATAAAAATATCAAAAACATCAAAAACATCAAAAACATCAAAACATCTAAAACATCTAAACATCAAAACCTCAAATACATCAAAACATTAAAAACATCAAAAACCTCAAAAACATCAAAAACATCGAAAAAACAAAAACATCAAAAATATCAAAAACATCAAAAACATCAAAAACTTCAAAAACATCAAAAACATCAAAAACATCAAAAACATCTAAACATCAAAACCTCAAAAACATCCATAACATATAAAACATCAAAGACAAAAACAACACCAAAAACATCAAAAACATTAAAAACTTCAAAAATCAAAAACATCAAAAATTTTAAAAACATCAATAACATTGAAAGCATCCAATCATCAAAAATATCAAAAACATCGAAACATCAAAAACATCTAAACATCAAAACATAAAAAATTTCAAAAACATCGAAATGTCAAAAACATTAAAAATTTCAAAAACATCGAAAACATCAGAAACATCAAAAACATCAAAACATTAAAAACATTAATAACATCAAAAAACACCAAAATCTTCCAAAACATTAAAAACATCAAAACATTAAAAACATCAAAACATCAAAACATCAATAACATCAAAACATCAAAAACATCAAAACATCAAAAACATCTAAACATCAAAACCTCAAATACATCAAAACATTAAAAACATCAAAAACCTCAAAAACATCAAAAACATCAAAACATCAAAAACATCTAAACATCAAAACCTCAAAAAAATCAAATACATCAAAAACATTAAAAACATCAAAAACATCAAAACATCAAAAACATCAAAAACATCTAAACATCAAAACCTCAAAAACATCAAATATATCAAAAACATTAAAAACATCAAAAACATCAAAAATATCCAAAACATCAAAACATCACAAACATCAAAACCTCAAAAACATCAAATACATCGAAAACATTAAAAACATCAAAACATCACAAACATGTAAACATCAAAACATCTAAACATCAAAACCTCAAAAACATCAAATACATCGAAAACATTAAAAACATCAATACATCAAAAACATCTAAACATCAATACATCAAAAACATCAAAAACATCAAAACATTAAAAACATCAAAAACATCAAAACATTAAAAACATCAAAAACATAATAACATCATAAAATCAAAAACATCAAAAATATCAAAAACATCAAGAACATCAAAATCATCAAAAACATCAAAAACATCAAAAACATTAATAACATATAAAACATCAAAGACAAAAGAAAACACCAAAAACATCAAAAATATTAAAAACTTCAAAAAATCAAAAACATCAAACATTTCAAAAACATCAATAAACATCAAAAATATCAAAAACATCAAAAACTTCAAAAACACCAATAACATCAATAACATCAAAAACATCAAAAACATCAAAAACATCAAAAACATCAAACACATCAAAAACATCAAAAACACCAAAAACATCAAAAACATAAAAATCATCAAAAACATCAAAATCGCCAAAAACATTAAAAACATCAAAAAATCAAAGACATTAAGAACATCAAATCCATCAAAAACATCAAAAACATCAAAATATCAAAAACATCAAAAACTTCAAAATATCAATAACATATAAAACATCAAAAACTTAAAAACCCCAAAAATATCAAAAACATCAAAAAGATCAAAAACATCAAAAACATCAAAAACATCAAAACATCAATAACATCAAAAACATCAAAGCATCAAAAACATCTTATCCATAACATATAAAACATAAAAGACAAAAAAGGCACTAAAACATTAAAAACATCAAAAATCAAAAACATCAAAAATTTCAAAAATTTCAAAAACATCAATAACATCGAAAGCATCCAATCATCAAAAATATCAAAAACATCAAAACATCAAAACATCAAAAACATCTAAACATCAAAACCTCAAAAACATCAAAAACATCAAAACATCAAAAACATCTAAACATCATAACCTCAAAAACATCAAAAACATTAAAAAACATCAAAACATCAAAACATCAAAAACATCAAAAATATCAAAAACATCAAAAACATCACAAACATCAAAAACATCAAAAACATCTAAAACATCTAAACATCAAAACCTCAAAAACATCAAATACATCGAAAACATTAAAAACATCAAAGCATCAAAAACATGTAAACATCAAAACATCAATACATCAAAAACATCTAAACATCAAAACCTCAAAAACATCAAAAACATCAAAACATTAAAAACATAAAAACATCAAAACATAATAACAAACACATCAATAACATATAAGACATCAAAAACATAAAAAACACAAAAACATCAAAAACATCAAAAACATCAAAAACATCAAAAACATCAAAAACATCAAAACATCAAAAAACATCAAAAACATCAAAAACATCGAAAACATCGAAAACATCGAAAACATCGAAAACATCAAAATCATCAAAAACATCAAAAACACCAAAAACATCAAAAAATCAAAGACATTAAAAGCATCAATAACATCAAAAACATCAATATCATCAAAAACATCAAAAACATCAAAAACATCAATATCATCAAAAACATCAAAAACATTAAAAACATCAAAAACATCAAAAACATCAAATCCATAAAAAACATCAAAACATCAATAACATATAAAACATCAAACACAAAAAAAAACACCAAAAACATCAAAAACATCAAAAACATTAAAAACATCAGAAATTAAAAACATCAAAAACATCAAAATTTCAAAAACATCAATAACATCAAAAGCATCCAATCATCAAAAATATCAAAAACATCAAAAACATCATAAACATCATAAACATCAAAACAACAAAAACATCAAAAACATCTAAACATCAAAACATAAAAATCTCAAAAACATCGAAACGTCAAAAACATTAAAAATATCAAAAACATCGAAAACATCAGAAATATCAAAAACATCAAAACATCAAAAACATCGAAAACATCAGAAATATCAAAAACAACAAAAACATCAAAAACATCAAAACATCAAAAACATCTAAACATCTAAACATCAAAACCTCAAAAACATCAAATACATCAAAAACATTAAAAACATCAAAAACATCAAATACATCAAAAACATTAAAAACATCAAAAACATCAAAAACATCAAAAACATCAAAAACATTAAAAACATCCAAAATATCAAAAACATCACAAACATCAAAACATCAAAACATCAAAAACATCAAAAACATCAAAAACATCTAAAATATCTAAAACATCTAAACATCAAAACCTCAAAAACATCAAATACATCGAAAACATTAAAAACATCTAAACATCAAAAACATGTAAACATCAAAACATCAATACTTCAAAAACATCTAAACATCAAAACCTCGAAAACATCAAAAACATCAAAAACATCAAAACATTAAAAACATCAAAACATCAAAAACATAATAACATCATAAAATCAAAAACATCAAAAATATCAAAAACATCAATAACATATAAATCATCAAAAACACCAAAAACATTAAAAACATCAAAAAAATCAAAGACATTAAAAACATCAAAAACATCAAAAACATCAAAATATCAAAAACATCAAAAACTTCAAAAACATCAATAACATATAAAACATCAAAAACTTAAAAATCCCCAAAAACATCAAAAACATTAAAAACATCAATAAATCAAAAACATCAAAAATTTCAAAAACATCAAAACTTCAAAAACACCAAAAACATCAAAAATTTCAAAAACATCAAAATATCAAACACATCAAAAACACCAAAAACATCAAACACATCAAACACATTAAAAACATCAATAACATATAAATCATCAAAAACACCAAAAACATTAAAAACATCAAAAAATCAAAGACATTAAAAACATCAAAAACATCAAAATATCAAAAACATCAAAAACTTCAAAAACATCAATAACATATAAAACATCAAAAACTTAAAAATCCCCAAAAACATCAAAAACATTAAAAACATCAATAAATCAAAAACATCAAAAATTTCAAAAACATCAAAAACATCAAAAATATCAAACACATCAAAAACACCAAAAACATCAAACACATCAAACACATCAAAAACATCAAAAACACCAAAAACACCAAAATCATCAAAAACATAAA
The DNA here is from genome assembly GCA_018150935.1 of Drosophila pruinosa. Classification (NCBI taxonomy): domain Eukaryota; kingdom Metazoa; phylum Arthropoda; class Insecta; order Diptera; family Drosophilidae; genus Drosophila; species Drosophila pruinosa. Next base: position 62,617 of record JAECWR010000192.1, read on the forward strand.
AATCATCAAAACATTAAAAACATCAAAACATCAAAAACATCAAAACATCAATAACATCAAAAACATCAAAGCATCAAAACATCAAAACATCAAAAACATCTAAACATCTAAGCATCAAAACCTCAAATACATCAAAACATTAAAAACATCAAAAACCTTAAAAACATTAAAAACATCGAAAACATCAAAAACATCAAAAATATCAAAAACATCAAAAACATCAAAAACATCAAAACATCAAAAACATCAAAAACATCAAAAACATCACAAACATCAAAACATCAAAAACATCAAAAACATCAAAAACATCTAAAACATCTAAACATCAAAACCTCAAAAACATCAAATACATCGAAAACATTAAAAACATCAAAACATCAAAAACATGTAAACATCAAAACATCAATACTTCAAAAACATCTAAACATCAAAACCTCAAAAACATCAAAAACATCAAAAACATCAAAAACATCAAAACATTAAAAACATCAAAACATCAAAAACATAATAACATCATAAAATCAAAAACATCAAAAATTTCAAAAACATCAAAAACATCAAAAACATCAAAAACATCAATAACATATAAAACATCAAAAACTTAAAAATCCCCAAAAACATCAAAAACATCAAAAACATCAATAAATCAAAAACATCAAATATTTTAAAAACATCAAAAACATCAAAAATATCAAAAACATCAAAAACACCAAAAACATAATCATCAAAACATTAAAAACATCAAAACATCAAAATCATCAAAACATCAATAACATCAAAAACATCAAAACATCAAAACATCAAAAACATCTAAACATCTAAACATCAAAACCTCAAATACATCAAAACATTAAAAACATCAAAAACATTAAAAACATTAAAAACATCGAAAACATCAAAAACATCAAAAATATCAAAAACATCAAAAACATCAAAAACATCAAAAACATCAAAAACATCAAAAACATCAAAAACATCAAAACATCTATAACATCTAAACATCAAAACCTCAAAAACGTCAAATACATCGAAAACATTAAAAATATCAAAAACATGTAAACATTAAAACATCAAAACATCAAAACATCAAAACCTCAAAACATCAAAAACATCTAAACATCAAAACTTCAAAACATCAATAACATCGAAAGCATCCAATCATCAAAAATATCAAAAACATCAAAAACATCAAAACATCAAAAACATCTAAACATCAAAACCTCAAAAACATCAAAAACATCAAAACATCAAAACATCTAAACATCAAAACCTCAAAAACATCAAAAACATTAAAAACATCAAAAACATCAAAAACATCAAAAATATCAAAAACATCAATAATATCAAAAACATCAAAACCATCACAAACATCAAAAACATCTAAAACATCTAAACATCAAAACCTCAAAAATATCAAATACATCGAAAACATTAAAAACATCAAAACATCAAAAACATGTAAACATCAAAACATCAATACATCAAAAACATCAAAACCTCAAAAACATCAAAAACATCAAAACATTAAAAACATCAAAACATCAAAAACATAATAACATCATAAAATCAAAAACATCAAAAATATCAAAAACATCAAGAACATCAAAATCATCAAAAACATCAATAACATATAAAACTTCAAGGACAAAAGAAAACACCAAAAACATCAAAAACATTAAAAACATCAAAAATCAAAAACATCAAAAAATTTCAAAAACATCAAAAAATCAAAAACTTGAAAAACACAAAAAACATCAAAAACGTGAAAAACATCAAAAACATCAAACACATCAAAAACACCAAAAACATCAAAAACATAAAAATCATCAAAAACATCAAAAACGCCAAAAACATTAAAAACATCAAAAACTTCAAAAACATATAAAACACCAAAAACTTAAAATCCCCAAAACATCAATAACATTAAAAACATCAAAAAATCAAAGACATTAAAAACATCAAATACATCAAAAACATCAAAAACATCAAAAACATCAAAGACATCAAAAACATCTAAAGCATCTAAACATCAAAACCTCAAAAACATCAAATACATCGAAAACATTAAAAACATCAAAACATCAAAAACATTTAAACATCAAAACATCAAAACCTCAAAACATCAAAAACATCTAAACATCAAAACCTCAAAACATCAAAAACATCAAAAACATCAAAAACACCAAAAACATCAAAAACATAAAAATCATCGAAAACATCAAAAACACCAAAAACATTAAAAACATCAAAAAATCAAAAACTTCAAAAACATATAAAACACCAAAAACTTAAAAATCCCCAAAAACATCAATAACATTAAAAACATCAAAAAATCAAAAACATCAAAAACATCAAAAACATCAAAAACATCAAAAACATCAAAAACATCAAAGACATCAAAAACATCTAAAGCATCTAAACATCAAAACCTCAAAAACATCAAATACATCGAAAACATTAAAAACATCAAAACATCAAAAACATTTAAACATCAAAACATCAAAACATCAAAACATCAAAACATCAAAACATCAAAAACATCTAAACATCAAAACCTCAAAAACATCAAAAACATCAAAAACATCAAAAACAACAAAAACTTCAAAAACACCAAAAACACCATCAAACACATCAAAAACACCAAAAACATCAAAAACATCAAAAAATCAAAGACATTAAAAACATCAAAAACATCAAACACATCAAAAACATCAAAATATCAAAAACATCAAAAACTTCAAAAACATATAAAACATCAAAAACTTAAAAATCCCCAAAAACATCAATAACATTAAAAACATCAAAAAATCAAAGACATTAAAAACATCAAAAACATTAAAAACATCAAAAACATCAAAAACATCAAAAACATCAAAAACATCAAAAACATCAAAATATCAAAAACATCAAAAACATCAACAACATCAAAAACATCAAAAACATAAAAAAACATCAAAACATCTAAAACATCAAAAACATCAAAACATCTAAAACATCAAAAACATCAAAACATCTAAAACATCTAAACATCAAAACCTCAAAAACATCAAATACATCGAAAACATTAAAAACATCATAAACATAAAAATCATCAAAAACATCAAAAACGCCAAAAACATTAAAAACATAAAAAAAATCAAAAACATTAAAAACATCAAACCCATCAAAAACATCAAAAACATCAAAAACATCAAAAACATCAAAAACATCAAACCCATCAAAAACATCAAAAACATCAAAAACATCAAAAACATCAAAAACATCAAAAACATCAAAAACGCCAAAAACATTAAAAACATCAAAAACTTCAAAAACATATAAAACACCAAAAACTTAAAAATCCCCAAAAACATCAATAACATTAAAAACATCAAAAAATCAAAGACATCAAAAACATCAAAAACATTAAAAACATCAAAAACATTAAAAACATCAAAGATTTCAAAAACATCAAAAACATCAAAAACACCAAAAACATTAAAAACATCAAAAAATCAAAGACATTAAAAACATCAAAAACACCAAAAACATCAAAAACATAAAAATCATCAAAAACATCAAAAACACCAAAAACATTAAAAACATCAAAAACATCAAAAACATCAAAAACATCAAATACATCGAAAACATTAAAAACACCAAAACATCAAAAACATGTAAACATCAAAACATCTAAACATCAAAACCTCAAAAACATCAAATACATCGAAAACATTAAAAACATTAAAACATCAAAAACATTTAAACATCAAAACATCAAAACCTCAAAACATCAAAAACATCTAAACATCAAAACCTCAAAAACATCAAAAACATCAAAACATCAAAACAACAAAAACTTCAAAAACACCAAAAACACCATCAAACACATCAAAAACACCAAAAACATCAAAAACATCAAAAAATCAAAGACATTAAAAACATCAAAAACATCAAACACATCAAAAACATCAAACACATCAAAAACATCAAAATATCAAAAACATCAAAAACTTCAAAAACATATAAAAACATCAAAAAACTTAAAATCCCCAAAAACATCAATAACATTAAAAACATCAAAAAATCAAAGACATTAAAAACATCAAAAACATTAAAAACATCAAAAACATCAAAAACATCAAAAACATCAAAAACATCAAAAACATCAAAACATCAAAAATATCAAAAACATCAAAAACATCAACAACATCAAAAACATCAAAAACATCAAAAACATCAAAACATCTAAAACATCAAAAACATCAAAACATCTAAAACATCAAAAACATCAAAACATCTAAAACATCTAAACATCAAAACCTCAAAAACATCAAATACATCGAAAACATTAAAAACATCATAAACATAAAAATCATCAAAAACATCAAAAACGCCAAAAACATTAAAAACATAAAAAAATCAAAAACATTAAAAACATCAAACCCATCAAAAACATCAAAAACATCAAAAACATCAAAAACATCAAAAACATCAAAAACATCAAAAACATCAAAAACATCAAAAACATTAAAAACATCAAAATATCAAAAACATCAAAAACTTCAAAAACATCAATAACATATAAAACATCAAAAACTTAAAAATCCCCAAAAACATCAATAACATTAAAAACATCAACAAATCAAAGACATCAAAAACATCAAAACATCAAAAACATCAAAAACACCAAAAACATTAAAAACATCAAAAAATCAAAAACATTAAAAACATCAAAAACACCAAAAACATCAAAAACATAAAAATCATCAAAAACATCAAAAACACCAAAAACATTAAAAACATCAAAAACATCAAAAACATCAAAAACATCAAAAACATCAAATACATCGAAAACATTAAAAACACCAAAACATCAAAAACATGTAAACATCAAAAACATGTAAACATCAAAACATCTAAACATCAAAACCTCAAAAATATCAAATACATCGAAAACATTAATACATCAAAAACATCTAAACATCAAAACCTCAAAAACATCAAAAACATCAAAACATTAAAAGCATCAAAAACATAATAACATCATAAAATCAAAAACATCAAAAATATCAAAAACATCAAGAACATCAAAATCATCAAAAACATCAAAACATCAATAACATATAAAACATCAAAGACAAAAAGAAAACACCAAAAACATCAAAAACATCAAAAACATTAAAAACATAAAAACACCAAAAACATGTAAACATCAAAACTTCAAAAACATCTTAACATCAAAACCTCAAAAACATCAAAAACTTCAAAAACATCAAAAACATCGAAAACATCAAAAACATCAAAACATCAAAAACATCGAAAACATCAAAAACATCAAAAACATCAAAAACATCGAAAACATCAAAAACATCAAAAACATCAAAACATCAAAACATCAAAAACATCAAAAAACTTCGAAAACACCAGAAACATCAAACACATCAAAAACACCAAAAACACGAAAAACATCAAAAACATCAAAAAATCAAAGACATTAAAAACATCAAAAACATCAAAAACATCAAAAACATCAAAAACATCAAAAACATCAAAATATCAAAAACATCAAAAACTTCAAAAACATATAAAACATCAAAAACTTAAAAATCCCCAAAAACATCAATAACATTAAAAATATCAAAAAATCAAAGACATCAAAAACATCAAAAAATCAAAGACATTAGAAACATCAAAAACATCAAAAACATCAAAAACATCAAAAACATCAAAAACATAAAAATATCAAAAACATCAAAAACATCAAAACATCTAAAACATCTAAACATCAAAACCTCAAAAACATCAAATACATCGAAAACACTAAAAACATCAACAACATAAAAATCATCAAAAACATCAAAAATATCAACAACATAAAAATCATCACAAACATCAAAAACGCCAAAAACATTAAAAACATAAAAAAATCAAAAACATTAAAAACATCAAACCCATCAAAAACATCAAAAACATTAAAAACATCAAAATATCAAAAACATCAATAACATATAAAACATCAAAAAACTTAAAAAATCCCCAAAAACATCAATAACATTAAAAACATCAAAAATCAAAGACATCAAAAACATCAAAAACATTAAAAACATCAAAAAATCAAAAACATCAAAGATTTCAAAAACATCAAAAACATCAAAAACTTCAAAAACATCAAAAACATCAAAAACATCAAAAACATCAAATACATCGAAAACATTAACAACATCAAAACATCAAAAACATGTAAACATCAAAACATCTAAACATCAAAACATCAAAAAGATCAAAAACATCAAAAACATGAAAAAACATCAAAAACATTAAAAACATCAAAATATCAAAAACATCAATAACATATAAAACATCAAAAACTTAAAAATCCCCAAAAACATCAATAACATTAAAAACATCAAAAAATCAAAGACATCAAAAACATCAAAAACTTTAAAAACATCAAAAAATCAAAACATCAAAGATTTCAAAAACATCAAAAACATCAAAAACTTCAAAAACATCAAAAACATCAAAAACATCAGAAACATCAAAAACATCAAAAACATCAAAAACTTCAAAAACATAAAAAACTTCAAAAACACCAAAAACATCAAACATATCAAAAACATCAAAAACACCAAAAACATCAAAAACATCAAAAAATCAAAGACATTAAAAACATCAAAAACATCAAAACATCAAAAACATCAAAATATCAAAAACATCAAAAACTTCAAAACATATAAAACATCAAAAACTAAAAAATCCCCAAAAACATCAATAACATTAAAAACATCAAAAAATCAAAGACATTAAAAACATCAAATACATCAAAAACATCAAAAACGTCAAAAACATCAAAAACATCAAAAACATCAAAACATCAAAAACATCAAATACATCGAAAATATTAAAAACATCAAAACATCAAAAATATGTAAACATCAAAACATCTAAACATCAAAACCTCAAAAACATCAAATACATCGAAAACATTAAAAACATCAAAACATCAAAAACATGTAAACATCAAAACATCAATACATCAAAAACATCTAAACATCAAAACCTCAAAAACATCAAAAACATCAAAACATTAAAAGCGTCAAAAACATAATAACATCATAAAATCAAAAACATCAAAAATATCAAAAACATCAAGAACATCAAAATCATCAAAAACATCAAAAACATCAATAACATATAAAACATCAAAGACAAAAGAAAACACCAAAAACATCAAAAACATCAAAAACATTAAAAACATCAAAACATCAAAAACATGTAAACATCAAAACATCAAAACCTCAAAACATCAAAAACATCTAAACATCAAAACCTCAAAAACATCAAAAACTTCAAAAACATCAAAAACATCGAAAACATCAAAAACATCAAAACATCGAAAATATCAAAAACATCAAAAACATCAACAACATCAAAAACATCAAAAACATCAAAAACTTTAAAAACACCAAAAACATCAAACACATCAAAAACATCAAAAACACCAAAAACATCAAAAAATCAAAGACATTAAAAACATCAAAAACATCAAAATATCAAAAACATCAAAAACTTCAAAACATATAAAACATCAAAAAACTTAAAAATCCCCAAAAACATCAATAACATTAAAAACATCAAAAAAATCAAAGACATTAAAAACATCAAATACATCAAAACATCAAAAACATCAAAAACATCAAAAACATCAAAAACATCAAAACATAAAAATATCAAAAACATCAAAAACATAAAAATATCAAAAACATCAAAAACATCAAAAACATCTAAAACATCTAAAACATCTAAACATCAAAACCTCAAAAACATCAAATACATCGAAAACATTAAAAACATCAACAACATAAAAATCATCAAAAACATCAAAAACGCCGAAAATATTAAAAACATAAAAAAAATCAAAAACATTAAAGACATCAAACCCATCAAAAACATCAAAAACATCAAAAACATCAAAAAAATCAAAATCATCAAAAACATGAAAAACATCAAAAACATTAAAAACATCAAAATATCAAAAACATCAATAACATCAAGCACATCAAAAACACCAAAAGCATTAAAAACCTCAAAAAATCAAAGACATTAAAAACATCAAAAAATCAAAGACATTAAAAACATCAAAGATTTCAAAAACATCAAAAACATCAAAAACTTCAAAAACATCAAAAACATCAAACACATCAAAAACATCAAAACACCAAAACATCAAAAACACCAAAAGCATTAAAAACCTCAAAAAAATCAAAAGACATTAAAAACATCAAAAAATCAAAGACATTAAAAACATCAAAGATTTCAAAAACATCACAAACATCAAAAACTTCAAAAACATCAAAAACATCAAACATATCAAAAACATCAAAAACACCAAAAACATCAAAAACATCAAAAAATCAAAGACATTAAAAACATCAAAAACACCAAAAGCATTAAAAACCTCAAAAAATCAAAGACATTACAAACATCAAAAAATCAAAGACATTAAAAACATCAAAGATTTCAAAAACATCAAAAACATCAAAAACTTCAAAAACATCAAAAAATCAAAGACATCAAAAACATTAAAAACATCAAAAAATCAAAAACATCAAAGATTTCAAAAACATCAAAAACATCAAAACTTCAAAAACACCAAAAACATTAAAAACATCAAGCACATCAAAAACACCAAAAGCATTAAAAACCTCAAAAAATCAAAGACATTAAAAACATCAAAAAATCAAAGACATTAAAAACATCAAAGATTTCAAAAACATCAAAAACATCAAAACTTCAAAAACATCAAAAACATCAAACACATCAAAAACATCAAAAACACCAAAAACATCAAAAAATCAAAGACATTAAAAACATCAAAAACATCAAAAACATCAAAAACATCAAAATATCAAAACATATAAAAACATCAAAAACTTAAAAATCCCCAAAAACATCAATAACATTAAAAACATCAAAAAATCAAAGACATTAAAAACATCAAATACATCAAAACACCAAAAACATCAAAACATCAAAAAATCAAAGACATTAAAAACATCAAAAACATCAAAAACATCAAAATATCAAAAACATCAAAAACTTCAAAAACATATAAAACATTAAAAACTTAAAAATCCCCAAAAACATCAATAACATTAAAAACATCAAAAAATCAAAGACATTAAAAACATCAAATACATCAAAAACATCAAAAACATCAAAAACATCAAAAACATCTAAAACATCAAAAACATAAAAATATCAAAAATATCAAAAACATCAAAACATCAAAAACATCAAAACATCTGAAACATCTAAACATCAAAACCTCAAAAACATCAAATACATTAAAAACATCAAACCCATCAAAAACATCAAAAACAGCAAAAACATCAAAAAACATCAAAAAACATTAAAAACATCAAAATATCAAAAAACATCAATAACATATAAAACATCAAAAACTTAAAAATCTCCAAAACATCAATAACATTAAAAACATCAAAAAATCAAAGACATCAAAAACATCAAAAACATTAAAAATATCAAAAAATCAAAAATATCAAAGATTTCAAAAACATCAAAAACATCAAAACTTCAAAAACACCAAAAACATCAAAAACATCAAAAACATCAAACACATCAAAAACACCAAATACATTAAAAACATAAAATTCATCAAAAACATCAAAAACACCAAAAACATTAAAAACATCAAAAAAACAAGGACTTTAAAAACATCAAAAAATCAAAGACATTAAAAATATCAAAAGATTTCAAACACATCAAAAACATCAAAAACACCAAAAACATCAAAAACATAAAAATCGTCAAAAACATCAAAAACACCAAAAACATTAAAAACATCAAAAAAATCAAAGACATTAAAAACATCAAAAACATTAAAAACATCAAAATATCAAAAACATCAAAAACTTCAAAAACATCAAAAACATAAAAATCCCCAAAAACATCAATAACATTAAAAACATCAAAAAATCAAAGACATTAAAAACATCAAATACATCAAATACATCATAAACATCAAAAACATCAAAAACATCAATAACATTAAAAACATCAAAAAATCAAAGACATCAAAAACATCAAAACATTAAAAACATCAAAAAATCAAAAACATCAAAGATTTCAAAAACATCAAAAACATCAAAAACTTCAAAAACATCAAAAACATCAAATACATCGAAAACATTAACAACATTAAAACATCAAAAACATCGTAAACATCAAAACATCTAAACATCAAAACATCAAAAACATCAAAAACATCAAAAACATGAAAAACATCAAAAACATTAAAAACATCAAAATATCAAAAACATCAATAACATATAAAACATCAAAAACTTAAAAATCCCCAAAAACATCAATAACATTAAAAACATCAAAAAATCAAAGACATCAAAAACATCAAAAACATTAAAAACATCAAAAAATCAAAAACATCAAAGATTTCAAAACATCAAAAACATCAAAAACTTCAAAAACATCAAAAACATCAAAACATCAGAAACATCAAAAACATCAAAAACATCAAAAACTTCAAAAACATAAAAACTTCAAAAACACCAAAAACATCAAACATATCAAAAAACATCAAAACACCAAAAACATCAAAAACATCAAAAATCAAAGACATTAAAAACATCAAAAACATCAAAAACATCAAAAACATCAAAAACATCAAAATATCAAAAACATCAAAAACTTCAAAAACATATAAAACATCAAAAACTTAAAATCCCCAAAAACATCAATAACATTAAAAACATCAAAAAATCAAAGACATTAAAAACATCAAATACATCAAAAACATCAAAAACGTCAAAAACATCAAAAACATCAAAAACATCAAAACATCAAATACATCGAAAATATTAAAAACATCAAAACATCAAAAATATGTAAACATCAAAACATCTAAACATCAAAACCTCAAAAACATCAAATACATCGAAAACATTAAAAACATCAAAACATCAAAAACATCAAAAACATCTAAACATCAAAACCTCAAAAACATCAAAAACATCAAAACATTAAAAGCATCAAAAACATAATAACATCATAAAATCAAAAACATCAAAAATATCAAAAACATCAAGAACATCAAAATCATCAAAAACATCAAAAACATCAATAACATATAAAACATCAAAGACAAAAGAAAACACCAAAAACATCAAAAACATCAAAAACATCAAAAACATTAAAAACATCAAAACATCAAAAACATGTAAACATCAAAACATCAAAACCTCAAAACATCAAAACATCTAAACATCAAAACCTCAAAGAAACATCAAAAACTTCAAAAACATCAAAAACATCGAAAACATCAAAAAACATCAAAAACATCAAAAACATCGAAAATATCAAAAACATCAAAAACATCAAAAACATCAAAAACATCAAAAACATCAAAAACATCAAAAACATCAAAAACTTTAAAAACACCAAAAACATCAAACACATCAAAAACATCAAAAACACCAAAAACATCAAAAAATCAAAGACATTAAAAACATCAAAAACATCAAAATATCAAAAACATCAAAAACTTCAAAAACATATAAAACATCAAAAACTTAAAAATCCCCAAAAACATCAATAACATTAAAAACATCAAAAAATCAAAGACATTAAAAACATCAAATACATCAAAAACATCAAAAACATCAAAAACATCAAAAACATCAAAAACATCAAAAACATCAAAAACATCAAAAACATCAAAAACATAAAAATATCAAAAACATCAAAAACATCAAAAACATAAAAATATCAAAAACATCAAAAACATCAAAAACATCTAAAACATCTAAAACATCTAAACATCAAAACCTGAAAAACATCAAATACATCGAAAACATTAAAAACATCAACAACATAAAAATCATCAAAAACATCAAAAACGCCGAAAATATTAAAAACATAAAAAAATCAAAAACATTAAAGACATCAAACCCATCAAAAACATCAAAACATCAAAAACATCAAAAAAATCAAAATCATCAAAAACATGAAAAACATCAAAAACATTAAAAACATCAAAATATTAAAAACATCAATAACATCAAGCACATCAAAAACACCAAAAGCATTAAAAACCTCAAAAAATCAAAGACATTAAAAACATCAAAAAATCAAAGACATTAAAAACATCAAAGATTTCAAAAACATCAAAAACATCAAAAACTTCAAAAACATCAAAAACATCAAACACATCAAAAACATCAAAACACCAAAAACATCAAAAACACCAAAAGCATTAAAAACCTCAAAAAATCAAAGACATTAAAAACATCAAAAAATCAAAGACATTAAAAACATCAAAGATTTCAAAAACATCAAAAACATCAAAAACTTCAAAAACATCAAAAACATCAAAAACATCAAAAACATCAAAAACATCAAAAACACCAAAAACATCAAAAACATCAAAAAATCAAAGACATTAAAAACATCAAAAACACCAAAAGCATTAAAAACCTCAAAAAATCAAAGACATTACAAACATCAAAAAATCAAAGACATTAAAAACATCAAAGATTTCAAAAACATCAAAAACATCAAAAACTTCAAAAACATCAAAAAATCAAAGACATCAAAAACATTAAAAACATCAAAAAATCAAAAACATCAAAGATTTCAAAAACATCAAAAACATCAAAAACTTCAAAAACACCAAAAACATCAAAACATCAAGCACATCAAAAGCACCAAAAGCATTAAAAACCTCAAAAAATCAAAGACATTAAAAACATCAAAAAATCAAAGACATCAAAAAACATCAAAGATTTCAAAAACATCAAAACTTCAAAAACATCAAAAACATCAAACACATCAAAAACATCAAAAACACCAAAAACATCAAAAACATCAAAAAATCAAAGACATTAAAAACATCAAAAACATCAAAAACATCAAAAACATCAAAAACATCAAAATATCAAAAACATATAAAACATCAAAAACTTAAAAATCCCCAAAAACATCAATAACATTAAAAACATCAAAAAATCAAAGACATTAAAAACATCAAATACATCAAAAACACCAAAAACATCAAAAACATCAAAAAATCAAAGACATTAAAAACATCAAAAACATCAAAAACATCAAAATATCAAAAACATCAAAAACTTCAAAAACATATAAAACATTAAAAACTTAAAAATCCCCAAAAACATCAATAACATTAAAAACATCAAAAAATCAAAGACATTAAAAACATCAAATACATCAAAAACATCAAAAACATCAAAAACATCAAAAACATCAAAAACATCAAAAACATCAAAAACATCAAAAACATAAAAATATCAAAAATATGAAAACATCAAAAACATCAAAAACATCAAAACATCTGAAACATCTAAACATCAAAACCTCAAAAACATCAAATACATTAAAAACATCAAACCCATCAAAAACATCAAAAACAGCAAAAACATCAAAAACATCAAAAACATCAAAAACATTAAAAACATCAAAATATCAAAAACATCAATAACATATAAAACATCAAAAACTTAAAAATCTCCAAAAACATCAATAACATTAAAAACATCAAAAAATCAAAGACATCAAAAACATCAAAAACATTAAAAATATCAAAAAATCAAAAATATCAAAGATTTCAAAAACATCAAAAACATCAAAAACTTCAAAAACACCAAAAACATCAAAAACATCAAAAACATCAAACACATCAAAAACACCAAATACATTAAAAACATAAAATTCATCAAAAACATCAAAAACACCAAAAACATTAAAAACATCAAAAAAACAAGGACTTTAAAAAACATCAAAAAATCAAAGACATTAAAAATATCAAAGATTTCAAACACATCAAAAACATCAAAAACACCAAAAACATCAAAAACATAAAAATCGTCAAAAACATCAAAAACACCAAAAACATTAAAAACATCAAAAAATCAAAGACATTAAAAACATCAAAAACATTAAAAACATCAAAATATCAAAAACATCAAAAACTTCAAAAACATCAAAAACATAAAAATCCCCAAAAACATCAATAACATTAAAAACATCAAAAAATCAAAGACATTAAAAACATCAAATACATCAAATACATCATAAACATCAAAAACATCAAAAACATCAAAAACATCAAAAACATCAAAAACATCAAAAACATCAAGAACATCAAAAACATCAAAAACATCTAAAACATCTAAACATCAAAACCTCAAAAACATCAAAAACATCGAAAACATTAAAAAACATCAAAACATCAAAAACATCGAAAACATTAAAAACATCAAAAACATGTAAACATCAAAACATCAAAACATCAAAACCTCAAAACCTCAAAACATCAAAAACATCTAAACATCAAAACCTCAAAAACATCAAAAACATCAAACAATCTCAAAAACTTCAAAAACATCAAAAACATAAAAAAATCAAAGACTTTAAACTTCAAAAACATCAAAAACATCAATAACATCAAAAACATCAAAATATCAAAAACATCAAAAACTTCAAAAACATATAAAACATCAAAAACTTAAAAATCCCCAAAAACATCAATAACATTAAAAACATCAAAAAAATCAAAGACATTAAAAACATCAAATACATCAAAACATCAAAAACATCAAAAACATCAAAAACATCAAATACATCGAAAACATTAAAAACATCAAAACATCAAAACATCAATACATCAAAAACATCAAAATTATAAAATCGTCAAAAACATTAAAAACATCAAAAAATCAAAGACATCAAAAACATTAAAAACATCAAAAAATCAAAAACATCAAAAACTTCAAAAACATCAAAAACATCAAACACATCAAAAACATCAAAAACATAAAAAAAACAAAAACATTAAAAACACCAAAAACATTAAAAACATAAAATTCATCAAAAACATTAAAAACACCAAAAACATTAAAACATCAAAAATTCAAAGACATTAAAAACATCAAAAAATCAAAGACATTAAAAACATCAAAGATTTCAAAAACATCAAAAACATCATCAAAAACTTCAAAACACCAAAAACATAAAAAACATAAAATTCATCAAAAACATAAAATTCATCAAAAACATTAAAAACACCAAAAACATTAAAAACACCAAAAACATTAAAAACATCAAAAATTCAAAGACATTAAAAACATCAAAAACATCAAATACATCGAAAACATTAAAAACATCAAAACATCAATACATCAAAAACATCAAAATTATAAAAATCGTCAAAAACATTAAAAACATCAAAAAATCAAAGACATCAAAAACATCAAAAACATAAAAAAAAACAAAAACATTAAAAACACCAAAAACATTAAAAACATAAAATTCATCAAAAACATAAAATTCATCAAAACATTAAAAACACCAAAAACATTAAAAACATCAAAAATTCAAAGACATTAAAAACATCAAAAACATCAAATACATCGAAAACATTAAAAACATCAAAACATCAATACATCAAAAACATCAAAATTATAAAAATCGTCAAAAACATTAAAAACATCAAAAAATCAAAGACATCAAAAACATTAAAAACATCAAAAAATCAAAAACATCAAAAACTTCAAAAACATCAAAAACATCAAACACATCAGAAACATCAAAAACACCAAAAACATAAAAATCGTCAAAAACATCAAAAACACCAAACACATTAAAAACATCAAAAAATCAAAGACATTAATAACATCAAAAACATCAAAAACATCAAAATATCAAAAACATCAAAAACTTCAAAAACATCAAAAACTTAAAAATCCCCAAAAACATCAAAAAATCAAAGACATTAAAAACATCAAATACATCAAAAACATCAAAAACATCAAAAACATCAAAAACATCAAAAACATCAAAAACATCAAAAACATCAAAAACATCAAAACATCAAAAACATCAAAAACATCAAGAACATCAAGAACATCAAGAACATCAAGAACATCAAGAACATCAAAAACATCAAAAACATCTAAAACATTTAAACATCAAAACCTCAAAAACATCAAAAACATCAACAACATCGAAAACATTAAAAACATCAAAACATCAAAAACATGTAAACATCAAAACATCAAAACCTCAAAACCTCAAAACATCAAAAACATCTAAACATCAAAACCTCAAAAACATCAAAAACATCAAAAACATCAAAAACATCAAAAACACCAAAAACATCAAAACATCAAAATCAAAGACATTAAAAACTTCAAAAACATCAAAAACATCAAAAACATCAAAATATCAAAAACATCTAAACATCAAAACCTCAAAAACATCAAAAACATCAAAACATTAAAAGCATCAAAAACATAATAACATCATAAAATCAAAAACATCAAAATATCAAAAACATCAAGAACATCAAAATCATCAAAAACATCAATAACATATAAAACACCAAAGACAAAAGAAAACACCAAAAACATCAAAAACATCAAAAACATTAAAAACATCAAAACATCAAAAACATGTAAACATCAAAACCTCAAAACATCAAAAACATCTAAACATCAAAACCTCAAAAACATCAAAAACATCAAAAACATCAAAAACATCAAAAACATCAAAAACATCGAAAACATCAAAAACATCAAAAACATCAAAAACATCAAAAACATCAAAAACATCAAAAACATCAAAAACATCAAAACATCAAAAACATCAAAACATCAAAACATCAAAACATCAAAAACATCGAAAACATCAAAAACATCAAAAACATCAAAAACATCAAAAACATCAAAAACATCAAAAACATCAAAAACATCAAAAACATCAAAAACACCAAAAACATCAAACACATCAAACACATCAAAAACATCAAAAACATCAAAAACATCAAAAACACCAAAAACATCAAAAAATCAAAGATATTAAAAACATCAAAAACATCAAAAACATCAAAAATATCAAAAAATCAAAGACTTTAAAAACATCAATAACATTAAAAACATCATAACATCAAAGACATTAAAAACATTAAAAACATCAAAAAATCAAAGACATTAAAAACATCAAAAACATCAAAAACATCGAAAACATCAAAAACATCAAAAACATCAAAAATATCAAAAACATCAAAAACATCAAAACATCTAAAACATCTAAACATCAAAACCTCAAAACATCAAATACATCGAAAACATTAAAAACATCGACAACATCAAATACATCGAAAACATTAAAAACATCAACAACATAAAAATCATCAAAAACATCAAAAACGCCAAAAACATTAAAGACATAAAAAAATCAAAAACATTAAAAACATCAAACCCATCAAAAACATCAAAAACATCAAAAACATCAAAAACATCAAAAACATTAAAAACATCAAAATATCAAAACATCAAAAACTTCAAAAACATCAATAACATATAAAACATCAAAAACTTAAAATCCCCAAAAACATCAATAACATTAAAAACATCAAAAAATCAAAGACATCAAAAACATCAAAAACATTAAAAACATCAAAAAATCAAAAACATCAAAGATTTCAATAACATCAAAAACTTCAATAACACCAAAAACATCAAAAACATCAAAAACATCAAACACATCAAAAACATCAAAAACACCAAAAACATTAAAAACATAAAATTCATCAAAAACATCAAAAACACCAAAAACATTAAAAACATCAAAAAATCAAAGACATTAAAAACATCAAAAAATCAAAGACATTAAAAACAGCAAAGATTTCAAAATCATCAAAAACATCAAAAACTTCAAAAACATCAAACACATCAAAAACATAAACATCAAAAACATCAAACACATCAAAAACATCAAAACACCAAAAACATTAAAAACATCAAAAAATCAAAGACATTAAAAACATCAAAAACTTCAATAACACCAAAACATCAAAAACATCAAAAACATCAAAAACATCAAAAACATCAAAAACACCAAAAACATTAAAAACATAAAATTCATCAAAAACATCAAAAACATCAATAACATTAAAAACATCAAAACATCAAAGACATTAAAAACATTAAAAACATCAAAAAATCAAAGACATTAAAAACATCAAAAAATCAAAGACATTAAAAACATCAAAAACATCAAAAACATCAAAAACATCAAAACATCAAAAACATCAAAAACATCAAGAACATCAAAAATATCAAAAACATCAAAAATATTAAAAACATCAAAAACATCAAAAACATCAAAACATCTAAAACATCTAAACATCAAAACCTCAAAAACATCAAATACATCGAAAACATTAAAAACATCAACAACATAAAAATCATCAAAAACATCAAAAACGCCAAAAACATTAAAAACATAAAAAAAATCAAAACATTAAAAACATCACACCCATCAAAAACATCAAAAACATCAAAAACATTAAAAACATCAAAAACATCAAAAACATTAAAAACATCAAAATATCAAAAACATCAAAAACTTCAAAAACATCAATAACATATAAAACATCAAAAACTTAAAAATCCCCAAAAACATCAATAACATTAAAAACATCAAAAAATAAAAGACATCAAAAACATCAAAAACATCAAAAAATCAAAAACATCAAAGATTTCAATAACATCAAAAACATCAAAAACTTCAATAACACCAAAAACATCAAAACATCAAAAACATCAAACACATCAAAACATCAAAACACCAAAAACATTAAAAACATAAAATTCATCAAAACATCAAAAACACAAAAACATTAAAAACATAAAAAAATCAAAGACATTAAAAACATCAAAAAATCAAAGACATTAAAAACATCAAAGATTTCAAAAACATCAAAAACTTCAAAAACATCAAACACATCAAAAACATAAACATCAAAAACATCAAACACATCAAAAACTTCAAAAACATCAAACACATCAAAAACATAAACATCAAAAACATCAAACACATCAAAAACATCAAAAACATCAAAAACACCAAATACATTAAAAACTTCAAAAAATCAAAGACATTAAAAACATCAAAAACATCAAAAACTTCAATAACACCAAAAACATCAAAAACATCAAAAACACCAAAAACATTAAAACATAAAATTAATCAAAAACATCAAAAACATCAATAACATTAAAAACATCAAAAAAATCAAAGACATTAAAAACATCAAATACATCAAAAACATCAAAAACATCAAAAACATCAAAACATCAAGAACATCAAAAACATCAAAAACATCTAAAACATCTAAACATCAAAACCTCAAAAACATCCAAAACATCGAAAACATTAAAAACATCAAAACATCAAAAACATGTAAACATCAAAACATGAAAACCTCATAACATCAAAAACATCAAAAACATCAAAAACATCAAAAAACTTCAAAAACTTTAAAAACACCAAAAACACCAAAAACATCAAAAAATCAAAGACTTTAAAAACTTCATAAACATCAAAAACATCAAAAGATCAAAATATCAAAAACATCAAAAACTTCAAAAACATATAAAACATCAAAAAATCAAAGACATTAAAAACATCAAAAAAATCAAAGACATTAAAAACATCAAATACATCAAAAACATCAAAAAATCAAGAACATCAAAAACGTCAAAAACATCAAAAACATCAAAAACATCAAAAACATCAAAAACATAAAAATATCAAAAACATCAAAAACATCAAAACATCTAAAACATCTAAACATCAAAACCTCAAAAACATCAAATACATCGAAAACATTAAAAACATCAACAACATAAAAATGATCAAAAACATCAAAAACGCCAAAAACATTAAAAACATAATAAAAAAATCAAAAACATCAAACCCATCAAAAACATCAAAAACATCAAAAACATCAAAACATCAAAAACATCATAATATCAAAAACATCAAAAACTTCAAAAACATCAATAACATATAAAACATCAAAAACTTAAAAATCCCCAAAAACATCAATAACATTAAGAACATCAAAAAATCAAAGACATCAAAAACATCAAAAACATTAAAAACATCAAAAAATCAAAAAACATCAAAGATTTGAATAACTTCAAAAACATCAAAAACTTCAATAACACCAAAAACATCAAAAACATAAAAAACATCAAACACATCAAAAACATCAAAAACACCAAAAACATTAATAACATAAAATTCATCAAAAACATCAAAAACACCAAAAACATTAAAAAACATCAAAAAATCAAAGACATTAAAAACATCAAAAAATCAAAGACATTAAAAACATCAAAGATTTCAAAAACATCAAAAACATCAAAAACTTCAAAAACATCAAACACATCAAAAACATAAACATCAAAAACATCAAACACATCAAAAACATCAAAAACATCAAAAACACCAAAAACATTAAAAACATCAAAAAATCAAAGACATTAAAAACATCAAAAAATCAAAAACTTCAATAGCACCAAAAACATCAAAAACATCAAAAACATCAAACACATCAAAAACATCAAAAACACCAAAAACATTAAAAACATAAAATTCATCAAAAACATCAATAACATTAAAAACATCAAAAAAATCAAAGACATTAAAAACATCAAATACATCAAAAACATCAAAAACATCAAGAACATCAAAAACATCAAAAACATCAAAAACATCTAAAACATCTAAACATCAAAACCTCAAAAACATCAAAAACATCGAAAACATTAAAAACATCAAAACATCAAAAACATGTAAACATCAAAACATCAAAACATGAAAACCTCAAAACATTAAAAACATCAAAAACATCAAAAAACTTCAAAAACTTCACAAACACCAAAAACATCAAAAACTCCAAAAACATCAAAAACATCAAAAAATCAAATACTTTAAAAACTTCAAAACATCAAAACATCAAAATATCAAAAACATCAAAACTTCAAAAACATATAAAACATCAAAAACTTAAAAATCCCCAAAAACATCAATAACATTAAAAACATCAAAAAATCAAAGACATTAAAAACATCAAATACATCAAAAACATCAATAACATCAAGAAGAACATCAAAAACATCAAAAACATAAAAATAAAAACATCAAAAACATCAAAACATCAAAACTTCTAAAACATCAAAAACATCTAAAACATCTAAACATCAAAACCTCAAAACATCAAATACATCGAAAACATTAAAAACATCAAAACATTAAAAACATCAAAACCTCAAAACATCAAAAACATCTAAACATCAAAACTTCAAAAACATCAAAAACATCAAAACATTAAAAACACCAAAACATTAAAAACATAATAACATCATAAAATCAAAAACATCAAAAACATCAAAATCATCAAAAACATCAAAAACATCAAAAACATCAGAATCATCAATAACATATAAAACATCAAAACCTCAAAACATCAAATACATCGAAAACACTAAAAACATCAAAACATCAAAAACATGTAAACATCAAAACATCAAAACCTCAAAACATCAAAAACATCTAAACATCAAAACTTCAAAAACATCAAAAAGATCAAAAACATCAAGAACATCAAAAACATCAAAACATCAGAAACATCAATAACATATAAAACATTAAAGACAAAAAAACACTAAAAAAATCAAAAACATTAAAAACATCAAAAAACGAAAAACATCAAAAAACGAAAAACATCAAAAACATCAAAAACATCAAAACATCTAAAACATCTAAAACATCTAAAACATCAAAACATCTAAAACATCTAAAACATCTAAAACATCTAAACATCAAAACCTCAAAAACATCAAATACATCGAAAATATTAAAAACATCAACAACATAAAAATCATCAAAAACATCAAAAACGCCAAAAACATTAAAAACATCAAAAACATCAAGAACATCAAAAACATCAAAAACATCAAAACTTCAAAAACATCAAAGAGATCAAAAACATCAAAATATCAAAAACATCAAAAACTTCAAAAACATCAATAACATATAAAACATCAAAAACTTAAAAATCCCCAAAAACATCAATAACATTAAAAACATCAAAAAATCAAAGACATCAAAAACATCAAAAACATTAAAAACATCAAAAATCAAAACATCAAAGATTTCAAAAACATCAAAAACATCAAAAACTTCAAAAACACCAAAAACATCAAAAACATCAAAAACATCAAACACATCAAAACACCAAAAACATTAAAAACATAAAATTCATCAAAAACATCAAAAACACCAAAAACATTAAAAACATAAAAAAATCAAAGACATTAAAAACATCAAAAAATCAAAGACATTAAAAACATCAAAGATTTCAAAAACATCAAAAACTTCAAAAACACCAAAAACATAAAAAACATCAAAACATCAAACACATCAAAAACATCAAAAACACAAAAACATAGAAAACATAAAAATCGTCAAAAACATCAAAACACCAAAAACATTAAAAACATCAAAAAATCAAAGACATTAAAAAACATCAAAAACATCAAAAACATCAAAATATCAAAAACATCAAAAACTTCAAAAACATATAAAACATCAAAAACTTAAAAATCCCCAAAAACATCAATAACATTAAAAACATCAAAAATCAAAGACATTAAAAACATCAAATACATCAAAAACATCAAAAACATCAAAACATCAAAAACATCAAAAACATCAAAACATCAAAAACATCAAAACATCAAAACATCAAAAACATCAAAAACATCAAAACATCAAAAACATCAAAAACATCAAAAACATCAAAAACATCTAAAACATCTAAACATCAAAACCTCAAAAACATCAAAAACATCAAAAACATCGAAAACATTAAAAACATCAAAAACATGTAAACATCAAAACATCAAAAACATGTAAACATGAAAACATCAAAACATCAAAACCTCAAAACATCAAAAACATCTAAACATCAAAATCTCAAAAACATCAAAACATCAAAAACATCAAAAACATCAAAAACATCAAAACATAAAAAACATCAAAAAACTTCAAAAACTTCAAAACTTCAAAAACACCAAAAACATCAAAACACCAAAAACATCAAAAACATCAAAAAATCAAAGAGATTAA
The DNA here is from genome assembly GCA_018150935.1 of Drosophila pruinosa. Taxonomy (NCBI): domain Eukaryota; kingdom Metazoa; phylum Arthropoda; class Insecta; order Diptera; family Drosophilidae; genus Drosophila; species Drosophila pruinosa. The sequence continues at coordinate 85,639 of JAECWR010000192.1, forward strand.
AAACTTCAAAAACATCAAAAACATCAAAAAGATCAAAAACATCAAAATATCAAAAACATTAAAAACTTCAAAACATATAAAACATCAAAAACTTAAAAATCCCCAAAAACATCAATAACATTAAAAACATCAAAAAATCAAAGACATTAAAAACATCAAATACATCAAAAACATCAAAAACATCAAAAACATCAAAAACATCAAACACATTAAAAACATCAAAAACATCAAAACATCAAAAACATCAAATACATCGAAAACATTAAAAACATCAAAACATAAAAACATGTAAACATCAAAACATCTAAACATCAAAACCTCAAAAACATCAAATACATCGAAAACATTAAAAACATCAAAACATCAAAAACATGTAAACATCAAAACATCAATACATCAAAAACATCTAAACATCAAAACCTCAAAAAACTTCCCGAAGGAATGGAAAAGAGCAGAGATCATTGTCCTTCTTAAGCCTGGTAAGCCTGAAGCCAATCTAGCCTCCTATCGTCCAATCAGCTTACTGGCAATCCTCTCCAAAATACTCGAAAGAGTATTTTTGCCCAGACTGTTGCCTGTACTGGACGAGGCCGGATCGATCCCCGATCACCAGTTTGGCTTCAGACGCTGCCATGGAACACCGGAGCAGTGCCACCGGATAGTCGGAACGCATCCTCGAGGCATTCGAGCAGAAAAGTATTGCTGCACTGTAATGCTTGATGTGAAGCAGGCATTTGACCGAGTTTGGCATCCTGGACTCCTTCACAAACTGAAGTCCTGCCTCCCAAGCCCCCACTTTGCCCTCCTTAAATCCTTCACCGAGGAAAGAGCTTTCCAAGTCAGATGGAAGTGCAATAAGCTTACCCAGACTGATCAGAGCTGGAGTTCCGCAAGGCAGCGTGCTCGGACCAATTCTCTACACCCTTTACACTGCAGACCTTCCCATTATCCCCTCCAGGAACCTAATGATAGCCACATATGCAGACGACACTGCTTTCCTCGCTTCATCATCCGACCTACGAAGCCTCCAAATCATCCAAAGGCAAATGGATGCGCTACATCCCTGGCTCAGCAGATGGAATATCGTAGTGAACGCGGAAAAATCTTCCCAAACAACTTTCTCACTACGAAGAGGAGACTGCCCACCGGTCACGCTGAGCGGAGCCAACATTCCCAACGTGCCCGCACCCAAGTATCTAGGGCTGACCCTGGACCGCAGGCTCACATGGCGTCCCCACTTAGTCAGCAAACGTATACAGGCCGATGCGCGATTGAGGCAAGATGCAATGGCTCATTGGGAGAAGGTCCAAGCTGAGGCAGAACACTAAAATCCTGGTGTACAAGGCTATTCTCAAGCCAATCTGGACCTACGGAATACAGCTGTGGGGCACGGCAAGCCACTGAATCGCCTGAGAATACAGCGGTTCCAGAACAAGTGCTTGAGAATTGCCTGTAATGCGCATCCCTACCACGAGAACACTGCAATACACAAAGAACTTGGTATTCCATCAGTCTCAGAAGAAATCTCCAGGCTCAGCGTGAGATACTTGAACAGGCTTGCGAACCACCCCAACCACCTCGCCATAAACCTATTGGACAACAGCCAAACCAGCAGACGTCTAAAGAGGAGACATCCTCTTGACCTACCACAACAATAACTAATGAATTTAAAACCCGCCTCAAATACATGTAGTATCCCTTAAGTTAATGTCACCCGCCAAACCATTTAATTATTGTCCACTCGGATAGATCTTAAATGAATAAACGGCTACAACAAAAAAAAAAAAAAAAAAAAAAAAAAAAACATCAAAAACATCAAAACATTAAAAGCATCAAAAACATAATAACATAATAAAATCAAAAACATCAAAAATATCAAAAACATCAAGAACATCAAAATCATCAAAAACATCAAAAACATCAAAAACATCACAAACATCAAAAACATCAAAAACATCAAAAACATTAAAAACATCAAAACATCAAAACATGTAAACATCAAAACATCAAAACCTCAAAACATCAAAAACATCTAAACATCAAAGCCTCAAAAACATCAAAAACATGTAAACATCAAAACATCAAAACCTCAAAACATCAAAAACATCTAAACATCAAAACCTCAAAACATCAAAACATCAATAACATATAAAACATCAAAGACAAAAGAAAACACCAAAAACATCAAAAACATCAAAAACATTAAAAACATCAAAACATCAAAAAACATGTAAACATCAAAACATCAAAACCTCAAAACATCAAAAACATCTAAACATCAAAACCTCAAAAACATCAAAAACATCAAAAAACATCAAAACATCAAAAACATCAAAAACATCAAAAACATCAAAACATCGAAAACATCAAAAACATCAAAAACATCAAAACATCGAAAACATCAAAACATCAAAAACATCAAAAACATCAAAAACTTCAAAACACCAATATCATCAAACACATCAAAAACATCAAAAACACCAAAAACATCAAAAAATCAAAGACATTAAAAACATCAAACACATCAAAAATATCAAAAACATCAAAAACATATAAAACATCAAAAACTTAAAATCCCCAAAACATCAATAACATTAAAAACATCAAAAAATCAAAGACATTAAAAACATTAAAAACATCAAAAAGCAAAGACACTAAAAACATCAAAAACATCAAAAACATCAAAAACATCAAAACATCAAGAACATCAAGAACATCAAAAACATCAAAAACATCAAAAATATCAAAACATCAAAAACATCAAAACATCTAAACATCAAAACCTCAAAAACATCAAATACATCAAATACATCGAAAACATTGAAAACATCAACAACATAAAATCATCAAAAACATCAAAAAACGCCAAAAACATTAAAAACATAAAAAAAATCAAAAACATTCAAAACATCAAACCCATCAAAAACATCAAAAACATCAAAAACATCAAAAACATTAAAAACATCAAAATATCAAAAACATAAAAACTTCAAAAACATCAATAACATTAAAAACATCAAAAAATCAAAGACATCAAAAACATCAAAAAACATTAAAAACATCAAAAAATCAAAAACATCAAAGATTTCAATAACATCAAAAACATCAAACACATCAAAAACATCAAAAACATCAAAAACACCAAAAACATTGAAAACATAAAATTCATCAAAAACATCAAAAACACCAAAAACATTAAAAACATCAAAAAATCAAAGACATTAAAGACATCAAAAAATCAAAGACATTAAAAACATCAAAGATTTCAAAAACATCAAAAACTTCAAAAACACCAAAAACATAAAAAACATCAAAACATCAAACACATCAAAAACACCAAAAACATCAAAAACATAAAAATCGTCAAAAACATCAAAAACACCAAAAACATTAAAAACATCAAAAAATCAAAGACATTAAAACATTAAAAACATCAAAAACATCAAAATATCAAAAACATCAAAAACTTCAAAAACATATAAAACATCAAAAACTTAAAAATCCCCAAAAACATCAATAACATTTAAAACATCAAAAAATCAAAGACATTAAAAACATCAAAAACATCAAAAACATCAAAAACATCAAAAACATCAAAAACATCAAAAACATCAAAATCATCAAAACATCAAAAACATCAAAAACATCACAAACATCAAAAACATCAAAAACATCAAAAACATCAAAAGCATCAAAAGCATCAAAACATCAAAAGCATCAAAAACATCAAAAACATCAAAAACATCAAAAACATCAAAACATCAAAAACATCAAAATCATCTAAAACATCTAAACATCAAAACCTCAAAAACATCAAAAACATCGAAAACATTAAAAACATCAAAACATCAAAAACATGTAAACATCAAAACATCAAAACATCAAAACCTCAAAACATCAAAAACATCTAAACATCAAAACCTCAAAAACATCAAAACATCAAAAAACATCAAGAAACATCAAAACATCAAAACATCATAAACATCAAAAAACATCAAAAAACTTCAAAAACTTCAAAAACACCAAAAACATCAAAAACATCAAAAACATCAAAAACATCAAAAACATCAAAAACATCAAAAACATCAAAAACATCAAAAACATCAAAAACATCAAAAACATCAAAACGTCAAAAACATCAAAAACATCAAGAACATCAAAACATAAAAACATAAAAATATCAAAAACATCAATAACATCAAAAACATCAAAAACATCAAAAACATCAAAAACATCAAAACATCTAAAACATCTAAAACATCTAAACATCAAAACCTCAAAAACATCAAATACATCGAAAACATTAAAAACATCAAAACATCAAAAACATGTAAACATCAAAACATCAAAACATGTAAACATCAAAACATCAAAACCTCAAAACATCAAAAACATCTAAACATCAAAACATTAAAAACATCAAAAAACGAAAAACATCAAAAACGAAAAACATCAAAAACATCAAAAACATCAAAACATCTAAAACATCTAAAACATCTAAAACATCTAAACATCAAAACCTCAAAAACATCAAATACATCGAAAATATTAAAAACGTCAACAACATAAAATCATCAAAAACATCAAAAACGCCAAAAACATTAAAAACATCAAAAACATCAAGAACATCAAAAACATCAAAAACATCAAAAACATCAAAAACATCAAAAACATCAAAAACATCAAAACATCAAAAACATCAAAAACATCAAAAAACATCAAAAACATCAAAAACATCAAAAACATCAAAACGTCAAAACATCAAAACATCAAGAACATCAAAACATAAAAACATAAAAATATCAAAAACATCAATAACATCAAAAACATCAAAAACATCAAAAACATCAAAAACATCAAAACATCTAAAACATCTAAAACATCTAAACATCAAAACCTCAAAAACATCAAATACATCGAAAACATTAAAAAACATCAAAACATCAAAAACATGTAAACATCAAAACATCAAAAACATGTAAACATCAAAACATCAAAACCTCAAAACATCAAAAACATCTAAACATCAAAAACATTAAAAACATCAAAAAACGAAAAACATCAAAAAACAAAAAACATCAAAAACATCAAAAACATCAAAACATCTAAAACATCTAAAACATCTAAAACATCTAAACATCAAAACCTCAAAAAACATCAAATACATCAAAAATATTAAAAAACGTCAACAACATAAAATCATCAAAAACATCAAAAACGCCAAAAACATTAAAAACATCAAAAACATCAAGAACATCAAAAACATCAAAAACATCAAAACATCAAAAACATCAAAAACATCAAAACATCAAAGAGATCAAAAACATCAAAAACTTCAAAACTTAAAAATCCCCAAAACATCAATAACATTAAAAACATCAAAAAATCAAAGACATCAAAAACATCAAAACATTAAAAACATCAAAAAATCAAAACATCAAAGATTTTAAAAACATCAAAAACATCAAAAACTTCAAAAACACCAAAAACATCAAAACATCAAAAACATCAAACACATCAAAACACCAAAAACATTAAAAACATAAAATTCATCAAAAACATCAAAAACACCAAAACATAAAAAACATAAAAAAATCAAAGACATTAAAAACATCAAAAAAATCAAAGACATTAAAAACATCAAAGATTTCAAAAACATCAAAAACATCAAAAACTTCAAAAACACCAAAAACATAAACATCAAAAACATCAAACACATCAAAAACATAAAAATCGTCAAAAACATCAAAAACACCAAAAAATTCAAAGACATTTAAAACATCAAAAACATCAAAAACATCAAAAACATCAAAAACATCAAAAACATCAAAATATCAAAAACATCAAAAACTTCAAAAACATATAAAGCATCAAAAACTTAAAAATCCCCAAAAACATCAATAACATTAAAAACATCAAAAAATCAAAGACATTAAAAACATCAAATACATCAAAAACATCAAAAACATCAAAAACATCAAAAACATCAAAAACATCAAAAACATCAAAAACATCAAAAACATCAAAAACATCAAAAACATCTAAAACATCAAAAACATCTAAAACATCTAAATATCAAAACCTCAAAAACATCAAAAACATCAAAAACATCGAAAACATTAAAAACATCAAAAACATGTAAACATCAAAACATCAAAAACATGTAAACATGAAAACATCAAAACATCAAAACCTCAAAACATCAAAAACTTCAAAAACATATAAAACATCAAAAACTTAAAAATCCCCAAAAACATCAATAACATTAAAAACATCAAAAATCAAAGACATTAAAAACATCAAATACATCAAAAACATCAAAACATCAAAAACATCAAAAACATCAAAACATCAAAAACATCAAAAACATCAAAACATCAAAAACATCAAAACATCAAAAACATCAAAACATCAAAAACATCAAAAACATCAAAAACATCAAAAACATCAAAAACATCAAAAACATCAAAAACATCAAAAACTTCAAAAACTTCAAAAACACCAAAAACATCAAAAACACCAAAAATATCAAAAAATCAAAGAGATTAAAAACTTCAAAAACATCAAAAACATCAAAAAGATCAAAAACATCAAAATATCAAAAACATTAAAAACTTCAAAAACATATAAAACATCAAAAACTTAAAAAATCCCCAATAACATCAATAACATTAAAAACATCAAAAAATCAAAGACTTTAAAAACATCAAATACATCAAAAACATCAAAAAACATCAAAAACATCAAAACATCAAACACATCAAAAACATCAAAAACATCAAAAACATCAAAAACATCAAAAACATCAAATACATCGAAAACATTAAAAACATCAAAACATAAAAACATGTAAACATCAAAACATCAAAACCTCAAAAACATCAAATACATCGAAAACATTAAAAACATCAAAACATCAAAAACATGTAAACATCAAAACATCAATACATCAAAAACATCTAAACATCAAAACCTCAAAAACTTCCCGAAGGAATGGAAAGAGCAGAGATCATTGTCCTTCTTAAGCCTGGTAAGCCTGAAGCCAATCTAGCCTCCTATCGTCCAATCAGCTTACTGGCAATCCTCTCCAAAATACTCGAAAGAGTATTTTTGCCCAGACTGTTGCCTGTACTGGACGAGGCCGGATCGATCCCCGATCACCAGTTTGGCTTCAGACGCTGCCATGGAACACCGGAGCAGTGCCACCGGATAGTCGAACGCATCCTCGAGGCATTCGAGCAGAAAAAGTATTGCTGCACTGTAATGCTTGATGTGAAGCAGGCATTTGACCGAGTTTGGCATCCTGGACTCCTCCACAAACTGAAGTCCTGCCTCCCAAGCCCCCACTTTGCCCTCCTTAAATCCTTCACCGAGGAAAGAGCTTTCCAAGTCAGATGCGGAAGTGCAATAAGCTTACCCAGACTGATCAGAGCTGGAGTTCCGCAAGGCAGCGTGCTCGGACCAATTCTCTACACCCTTTACACTGCAGACCTTCCCATTATCCCCTCCAGGAACCTAATGATAGCCACATATGCAGACGACACTGCTTTCCTCGCTTCATCATCCGACCTACGAGAAGCCTCCGAAATCATCCAAAGGCAAATGGATGCGCTACATCTCTGGCTCAGCAGATGGAATATCGTAGTGAACGCGGAAAAATCTTCCCAAACAACTTTCTCACTACGAAGAGGAGACTGCCCACCGGTCACGCTGAGCGGAGCCAACATTCCCAACGTGCCCGCACCCAAGTATCTAGGGCTGACCCTGGACCGCAGGCTCACATGGCGTCCCCCACTTAGTCAGCAAACGTATACAGGACGATGCGCGATTGAGGCAGATGCAATGGCTCATTGGGAGAAGGTCCAAGCTGAGGCAGAACACTAAAATCCTGGTGTACAAGGCTATTCTCAAGCCAATCTGGACCTACGGAATACAGCTGTGGGGCACGGCAAGCCACTCGAATCGCCTGAGAATACAGCGGTTCCAGAACAAGTGCTTGAGAATTGCCTGTAATGCGCATCCCTACCACGAGAACACTGCAATACACAAGAACTTGGTATCCCATCAGTCTCAGAAGAAATCTCCAGGCTCAGCGTGGGATACTTGAACAGGCTTGGGAACCACCCCAACCACCTCGCCATAAACCTATTGGACAACAGCCAAACCAGCAGACGTCTAAAGAGGAGACATCCCCTTGACCTACCACAACAATAACTAATGAATTTAAAACCCGCCTCAAATACATGTAGTATCCCTTAAGTTAATGTCACCCGCCAAACCGTTTAATTATTGTCCACTCGGACAGATCTTAAATGAATAAACGGCTACAACAAAAAAAAAAAAAAAAAAAAAAACCTCAAAAACATCAAAAACATCAAAAACATCAAAACATTAAAAGCATCAAAAACATAATAACATCATAAAATCAAAACATCAAAAAATATCAAAAACATCAAGAACATCAAAATCATCAAAAACATCAATAACATATAAAACATCAAAGACAAAAGAAAACACCAAAAACATCAAAAACATTAAAAACATCAAAACATCAAAACATGTAAACATCAAAACATCAAAACCTCAAAACATCAAAAACATCTAAACATCAAAACCTCAAAAACATCAAAAACATCAAAAACATCAAAAACATCAAAAACATCAAAAACATCAAAAACATCAAAAACATCAAAACATCAAAAACATCAAAAACATCAAAAACATCAAAAACATCAAAAACTTCAAAAACTTCAAAACACCAATAACATCAAACACATCAAAAACATCAAAAACATCAAAAAATCAAAGACATTAAAAACATCAAAAATATCAAAAACATCAAAAACTTCAAAAACATATAAAACATCAAAAACTTAAAAATCCCCAAAAACATCAATAACATTAAAAACATCAAAAAATCAAAGACATTAAAAACATTAAAAACATCAAAAAAGCAAAGACACTAAAAACATCAAAAACATCAAAAACATCAAAAACATCAAAAACATCAAGAACATCAAGAACATCAAAAACATCAAAAACATCAAAAATATCAAAAACATCAAAAACATCAAAACATCTAAACATCAAAACCTCAAAAACATCAAATACATCAAATACATCGAAAACATTAAAAACATCAACAACATAAAATCATCAAAAACATCAAAAACGCCAAAAACATCAAAAACATCAAAACATCAAAACCTCAAAAACATCAAATACATCAAATACATCGAAAACATTAAAAACATCAACAACATTAAAATCATCAAAAACATCAAAAACGCCAAAAACATTAAAAACATAAAAAAAATCAAAAACATTCAAAACATCAAACCCATCAAAAACATCAAAAACATCAAAAACATCAAAAACATTAAAAACATCAAAATATCAAAAACATTAAAACTTCAAAAACATCAATAACATTAAAAACATCAAAAAATCAGAGACATCAAAAACATCAAAAACATCAAAAAATCAAAAACATCAAAGATTTCAATAACATCAAAACATCAAACACATCAAAACATCAAAAACATCAAAAACACCAAAACATTAAAAATATAAAATTCATCAAAAACATCAAAAACACCAAAAACATTAAAAACATCAAAAAATCAAAGACATTAAAAACATCAAAAAATCAAATACATTAAAAAACATCATAGATTTGAAAAATATCAAAAACTTCAAAAACACCAAAAACATAAAAAACATCAAAAACATCAAACACATCAAAAACACCAAAAACATCAAAAACATAAAAATCGTCAAAAACATCAAAAACACCAAAAACATTAAAAACATCAAAAACATCAAAATATCAAAAACATCAAAAACTTCAAAAACATCAAAAACATCAAAAACTTAAAAATCCCCAAAAACATCAATAACATTAAAAACATAAAAAAATCAAAGACATTAAAAACATCAAAAACATCAAAACATCAAAAACATCAAAAACATCAAAAACATCAAAAGCATCAAAAGCATCAAAAACATCAAAAGCATCAAAAACATCAAAAACATCAAAAACATCAAGAACATCAAAAACATCAAAATCATCTAAAACATCTAAACATCAAAACCTCAAAAACATCAAAAACATCGAAAACATTAAAAACATCAAAACATCAAAAACATGTAAACATCAAAACATCAAAACATCAAAACCTCAAAACATCAAAAACATCTAAACATCAAAACCTCAAAAACATCAAAAACATCAAAAACATCAAAAACATCAAAAACATCAAAAACATCAAAAACATCAAAAAACATCAAAAAGCTTCAAAAACATCAAAAACATCAAAAACATCAAAAACATCAAAAACATCAAAAACATCAAAAACATCAAAAACATCAAAACATCAAGAACATCAAAACATCAAAAACATAAAAATATCAAAAACATCAAAAACATCAAAAACATCAAAAACATCAAAAACATCAAAACATCAAAAACATGTAAACATCAAAACATCAAAAACATGTAAACATCAAAACATCAAAACCTCAAAACATCAAAAACATCTAAACATCAAAACTTCAAAAACATCAAAAACATCTAAACATTAAAAAAAACCAAAACATTAAAAACATAATAACATCATAAAATCAAAAACATCAAAAACATCAAAAACATTAAAAACATCAAAAAATCAAAAACATCAAAGATTTCAATAACATCAAAAACATCAAAAACTTCAATAACACCAAAATATCAAAAACATCAAACACATCAAAAACATCAAAAACACCAAAAACATTAAAAACATAAAATTCATCAAAAACATCAAAAACACCAAAAACATTAAAAACATCAAAAAATCAAAGACATTAAAAACATCAAAAAATCAAAGACATTAAAAACATCAAAGATTTCAAAAACATCAAAAACATCAAAAACTTCAAAAACATCAAAAACATAAAAAACATCAAAACATCAAACACATCAAAAACATCAAAAACACCAAAAACATTAAAAACATAAAATTCATCAAAAACATCAATAACATTAAAAACATCAAAAAATCAAAGACATAAAAACATCAAAAACATCAAACACATCAAAAACATCAAAAACATCAAAACACCAAAAACATTAAAAACATCAAAAAATCAAAGACATTAAAAACATCAAAAACTTCAATAACACCAAAAACATCAAAAACATCAAAAACATCAAACACATCAAAAACATCAAAAACACCAAAAACATTAAAAACATAAAATTCATCAAAAACATCAATAACATTAAAAACATCAAAAACATCAAAAACATTAAAAACATCAAATACATCAAAAACATCAAAAACATCAAAAACATCAAAAACATCAAAAACATCAAAAACATCAAAAACATCAAAAACATCAAAAACATCAAAACATCAAAAACATCAAAAACACCAAAAACATCAAAACATCAAAAACATCGAAAAACATCAAAAACATCAAGAACATCAAAAACATCAAAAACATCAAAAACATCAAAAACATCTAAAACATCTAAAACATCTAAACATCAAAACATCAGAAACATCAAAAAACATCAAAACATCTAAAACATCTAAACATCAAAACCTCAGAAACATCAAAAACATCGAAAACATTAAAAACAGCAAAACATCAAAAACATGTAAACATCAAAACATCAAAACCTCAAAACATCAAAAACATCTAAACATCAAAAACATCAAAAACATCAAAAACATCAAAAACATCAAAAACATCAAAAACATCAAAAACATCAAAAACATCAAAAACATCAAAAACATCAAAAACATCAGTAACATCAAAAACATCAAAAACATCAAAAACATCAAAAAACTTCAAAAACACCAAAAACATCAAAAACACCAAAAACATCAAAAACATCAAAAAATCAAAGACATTAAAAACTTCAAAACCATCACAAACATCAAAAACATCAAAAACATCAAAATATCAAAAACATCAAAAACATATAAAACATCAAAACTTAAAAATCCCCAAAAACATCAATAACATTAAAAACATCAAAAAATCAAAGACATTAAAAACATCAAATACATCAAAAACATCAAAACATCAAAAACATCAAAACATCAAAAACATCAAAAACATCAAAAACATCAAAAACATCAAAAACATCAAAAACATCAAAAACATCAAGAACATCAAGAACATCAAAAACATCAAAAACATCAAAAACATAAAAATATCAAAAACATCAAAAACATCAAAACATCTAAAACATCTAAAACATCAAAAACATCAAAACCTCAAAAACATCATATACGTCGAAAACATTAAAAACATCAAAAACATCAAAAACATGTAAACATCAAAACATCAAAAGCTCAAAAGCTCAAAACATCAAAAACATCTAAACATCAAAACTTCAAAAACATCAAAAACATCTAAACATCAAAACTTCAAAAACATCAAAAACATCAAAACATTAAAAACACCAAAACATTAAAAACATAATAACATCATAAAATCAAAAACATCAAAAACATCACAATCATCAAAAACATCAAAAACATCAGAAACATCAATAACATATAAAACATCAAAACCTCAAAAACATCAAATACATCGAAAACATTAAAAACATAAAAACATCAAAAACATGTAAACATCAAAACCTCAAAACATCAAAAACATCTAAACATCAAAACTTCACAAACATCAAAAACATCAAAAACATCAAATACATCAAAACATCAAAAACATCAAAAACATCAAAAACATCAAAAACATCAAAAACATCAAAAACATCAAAAACATCAAAAACATCAAAAACATCAAGAACATCAAAAACATCAAAAACATCAAAAACATAAAAATATCAAAAACATCAAAAACATCAAAACATCTAAAACATCTAAAACATCAAAAACATAAAAATATCAAAACATCAAAAACATCAAAACATCTAAAACATCTAAAACATCAAAAACATCAAAACCTCAAAAACATCATATACGTCGAAAACATTAAAAACATCAAAAACATCAAAAACATGTAAACATCAAAACATCAAAAGCTCAAAACATCAAAAACATCTAAACATCAAAACTTCAAAAACATCAAAAACATCAAAAACATCAAAAACATCAAAACATTAAAAACACCAAAATATTAAAAACATAATAACACCATAAAATCAAAAACATCAAAAACATCAAAATCATCAAAAACATCAAAAACATCAGAAACATCAATAACATATAAAACATCAAAACCTCAAAAACATCAAATACATCGAAAACATTAAAAACATCAAAACATCAAAAACATGTAAACATCAAAACCTCAAAACATCAAAAACATCTAAACATCAAAACTTCAAAAACATCAAAAACATCAAAAACATCAAAAACATCAAAAACATCAAAAACATCAGAAACATCAATAACATATAAAACATCAGAAACATCAATAACATATAAAACATCAAAGACAAAAAAAACACCAAAAAAATCAAAAACATTAAAAACATCAAAAAACGAAAAACATCAAAAACTTCAAAACATCTAAAACATCAAAAACATCAAAATATCAAAAACTTCAAAAACATATAAAACATCAAAAACTTAAAAATCCCCAAAAACATCAATAACATTAAAAACATCAAAAAATCAAAGACATTAAAAATATCAAATACATTAAAAACATCAAAAACATCAGAAACATCAATAACATATAAAACATCAAAACCTCAAAAACATCAAATACATCGAAAACATTAAAAACATCAACAACATAAAAATCATCAAAAACATCAAAAACGCCAAAAACATTAAAAATATAATAACATCATAAAATCAAAAAACATCAAAAACATCAAAATCATCAAAAACATCAAAACATCAATAACATATAAAACATCAAAACCTCAAAAACATCAAATACATCGAAAACATTAAAAACATCAACAACATAAAAATCATCAAAAACATCAAAAACGCCAAAAACATTAAAAACATAAAAAAATCAAAAACATTAAAAACATCAAACCCATCAAAAACATCAAAAACATCAAAATATCAAAAACATCAAAAACTTCAAAAACATCAATAACATATAAAACATCAAAAACTTAAAAATCCCCAAAAACATCAATAACATTAAAAACATCAAAAAATCAAAGACATCAAAAACATCAAAAACATTAAAAACATCAAAAATCAAAAACATCAAAGATTTCAAAAACATCAAAAACATCAAAAACTTCAAAAACACCAAAAACATCAAAAACATCAAAAACATCAAAAACATCAAAAACATCAAAAACATCAAAAACACAAATAACATTAAAAACATAAAATTCATCGAAAACATTAAAAACATCAAAAAATCAAAGACATTAAAAACTTCAAAAACATCAAAATATCAAAAACATTAAAAACTTCAAAAACATATAAAACATCAAAAACTTAAAAATCCCCAAAAACATCAATAACATTAAAAACATCAAAGACATTAAAAACATCAAATACATCAAAAACATCAAAAACATCAAAAACATCAAATACATCGAAAACATTAAAAACATCAAAACATCAAAAACAAGTAAACATCAAAACATCTAAACATCAAAACCTCAAAAACATCAAATACATCGAAAGCATTAAAAACATCAAAAACATGTAAACATCAAAACATCAATACATCAAAAACATCTAAACATCAAAACCTCAAAAACATCAAAAACATCAAAACATTAAAAGCATCAAAAACATAATAACATCATAAAATCAAAAACATCAAAAATATCAAAAACATCGAGAACATCAAAATCATTAAAAACATCAATAACATATAAAACATCAAAGACAAAAGAAAACACCAAAAACATCAAAAACATCAAAAACATTAAAAACATCAAATCATCAAAACATGTAAACATCAAAACATCAAAACCTCAAAACATCAAAAACATCTAAACATCAAAACCTCAAAAATATCAAAAACATCAAAAACATCAAAACATCAAAACATCAAAAACATCAAAAACATCAAAAACATCAAAAACATCGACAACATCAAAAACATCAAAAACATCAAAAACATCATAAACTTCAAAAACACCAAAAACATCAAACACATCAAAAACATCAAAAACATCAAAAACATCAAAAACATCAAAAACATCAAAAACGTCAGTAACATCAAAAACATCAAAAACATCAAAAACATCAAAAAACTTCAAAACACCAAAAACATCAAAAACACCAAAAACATCAAAAAATCAAAGACATTAAAAACTTCAAAAACCATCACAAACATCAAAAACATCAAAATATCAAAAACATCAAAAACATATAAAACATCAAAAACTTAAAAATCCCCAAAAACATCAATAACATTAAAAACATCAAAAAATCAAAGACATTAAAAACATCAAAAACATCAAAAACATCAAAAACATCAAAAACATCAAAAACATCAAAAACATCAAAAACATCAAAACATCAAAAACATCAAAAACATCAAGAACATCAAGAACATCAAAAAACATCAAAAACATCAAAAACATAAAAATATCAAAAACATCAAAAACATCAAAACATCTAAAACATCTAAAACATCAAAACATCAAAACCTCAAAAACATCATATACGTCGAAAACATTAAAAACATCAAAAACATCAAAAACATGTAAACATCAAAACATCAAAAGCTCAAAAGCTCAAAACATCAAAATCATCTAAACATCAAAACTTCAAAACATCAAAAACATCTAAACATCAAAACTTCAAAAACATCAAAAACATCAAAAACATCAAAACATTAAAAACACCAAAACATTAAAAACATAATAACATCATAAAATCAAAAACATCAAAAACATCAAAATCATCAAAAACATCAAAAACATCAGAAACATCAATAACATATAAAACATCAAAACCTCAAAAACATCAAATACATCGAAAACATTAAAAACATCAAAACATCAAAAACATGTAAACATCAAAACCTCAAAACATCAAAAACATCTAAACATCAAAACTTCACAAACATCAAAAACATCAAAAACATCAAATACATCAAAAACATCAAAAACATCAAAAACATCAAAAACATCAAAAACATCAAAAACATCAAAAACATCAAAAACATCAAAAACATCAAAACATCAAAAACATAAAAATATCAAAAACATCAAAAACATCAAAACATCTAAAACATCTAAAACATCAAAAACATCAAAACCTCAAAAACATCATATACGTCGAAAACATTAAAAACATCAAAAACATCAAAAACATGTAAACATCAAAACATCAAAAGCTCAAAACATCAAAAACATCTAAACATCAAAACTTCAAAAACATCAAAACATTAAAAACACCAAAACATTAAAAACATAATAACACCATAAAATCAAAACATCAAAAACATCAAAATCATCAAAAACATCAAAAACATCAGAAACATCAATAACATATAAAACATCAAAACCTCAAAAAACATCAAATACATCGAAAACATTAAAAACATCAAAACATCAAAAACATGTAAACATCAAAACCTCAAAACATCAAAAACATCTAAACATCAAAACTTCAAAAACATCAAAAACATCAAAACATCAAAAACATCAAAAACATCAAAAACATCAAAAACATCAGAAACATCAATAACATATAAAACATCAGAAACATCAATAACATATAAAACATCAAAGACAAAAAAACACCAAAAAAATCAAAAACATTAAAAACATCAAAAAACGAAAAACATCAAAAACATCAAAACTTCAAAACATCTAAAACATCAAAAACATCAAAATATCAAAAACTTCAAAAACTTCAAAAACATATAAAACATCAAAACTTAAAAATCCCCAAAAACATCAATAACATTAAAAACATCAAAAATCAAAGACATTAAAAATATCAAATACATTAAAAACATCAAAAACATCAGAAACATCAATAACATATAAAACATCAAAACCTCAAAAACATCAAATACATCAATAACATATAAAACATCAAAACCTCAAAAACATCAAATACATCGAAAACATTAAAAACATCAACAACATAAAAATCATCAAAAACATCAAAACGCCAAAAACATTAAAAATATAATAACATCATAAAATCAAAAACATCAAAAACATCAAAATCATCAAAAACATCAAAAACATCAATAACATATAAAACATCAAAACCTCAAAAACATCAAATACATCGAAAACATTAAAAACATCAACAACATAAAAATCATCAAAAACATCAAAAACGCCAAAAACATTAAAAACATAAAAAAATCAAAAACATTAAAAACATCAAACCCATCAAAAACATCAAAAACATCAAAATATCAAAAACATCAAAAACTTCAAAAACATCAATAACATATAAAACATCAAAAACTTAAAAATCCCCAAAAACATCAATAACATTAAAAACATCAAAAATCAAAGACATCAAAAACATCAAAAACATTAAAAACATCAAAAAATCAAAAACATCAAAGATTTTAAAAACATCAAAAACATCAAAAACTTCAAAAACACCAAAAACATCAAAAACATCAAAAACATCAAAAACATCAAACACATCAAAAACATCAAAAACACAAATAACATTAAAAACATAAAATTCATCAAAAACATTAAAAACATCAAAAATCAAAGACATTAAAAACTTCAAAAACATCAAAATATCAAAAACATTAAAAACTTCAAAAACATATAAAACATCAAAAACTTAAAAATCCCCAAAACATCAATAACATTAAAAACATCAAAGACATTAAAAACATCAAATACATCAAAAACATCAAAACATCAAATACATCGAAAACATTAAAACATCAAAACATCAAAAACAAGTAAACATCAAAACATCTAAACATCAAAACCTCAAAAACATCAAATACATCGAAAGCATTAAAAACATCAAAACATGTAAACATCAAAACATCAATACATCAAAAACATCTAAACATCAAAACCTCAAAAACATCAAAAACATCAAAACATTAAAAGCATCAAAACATAATAACATCATAAAATCAAAAACATCAAAAATATCAAAAACATCGAGAACATCAAAATCATTAAAAACATCAATAACATATAAAACATCAAAGACAAAAGAAAACACCAAAAACATCAAAAACATCAAAAACATTAAAAACATCAAATCATCAAAAACATGTAAACATCAAAACATCAAAACCTCAAAACATCAAAAACATCTAAACATCAAAACCTCAAAAATATCAAAAACATCAAAAACATCAAAAACATCAAAAACATCAAAAACATCAAAAACATCAAAAACATCAAAAACATCAAAAACATCAAAAACATCAAAAACATCGACAACATCAAAAACATCAAAAACATCAAAAACATCATAAACTTCAAAAACACCAAAAACATCAAACACATCAAAAACATCAAAAACACCAAAAACATCAAAAATCAAAGACATTAAAAACATCAAAAACATCAAAAACATCAAAAACATCAAAAACATCAAAAACATCAAAACATCAAGAACATGAAAAACATGAAAAACATCAAAAACATCAAAAACATCTAAAACATCTAAACATCAAAACATCAGAAACATCAAAAACATCAAAAACATCTAAAACATCTAAACATCAAAACCTCAGAAACATCAAAAACATCGAAAACATTAAAAACATCAAAACATCAAAAACATGTAAACATCAAAACATCAAAACCTCAAAACATCAAAAACATCTAAACATCAAAAACATCAAAAACATCAAAAACATCAAAAACATCAAAACATCAAAAACATCAAAAACATCAAAAACATCAAAACATCAAAAACATCAAAAACATCAAAAACATCAAAAACATCAAAAACATCAAAAAACTTCAAAAACACCAAAAACATCAAAAAATCAAAGACATTAAAAACATCAAATACATCAAAAACATCAAAAACATCAAAAACATCAAAAACATCAAAAACATCAAAAACATCAAAAACATCAAAAACATCAAAAACATCAAGAACATCAAAAACATCAAAAACATCAAAAACATAAAAATATCAAAAACATCAAAAACATCAAAACATCTAAAACATCTAAAACATCAAAAACATCAAAACCTCAAAAACATCATATACGTCGAAAACATTAAAAACATCAAAAACATCAAAAACATGTAAACATCAAAACATCAAAACCTCAAAACATCAAAAACATCTAAACATCAAAAACATCAAAAACATTAAAAACATGAAAAACATCAAAAACATCAAAAACATCTAAAACATCTAAACATCAAAACATCAGAAACATCAAAAACATCAAAAACATCTAAAACATCTAAACATCAAAACCTCAGAAACATCAAAAACATCGAAAACATTAAAAACATCAAAACATCAAAAACATGTAAACATCAAAACATCAAAACCTCAAAACATCAAAAACATCTAAACATCAAAAACATCAAAACATCAAAAACATCAAAAACATCAAAAACATCAAAAACACCAAAAACATCAAAAAATCAAAGACATTAAAAACATCAAAAACATCAAAAACATCAAAACATCAAAAACATCAAAACATCAAGAACATGAAAAACATGAAAACATCAAAAACATCAAAAACATCTAAAACATCTAAACATCAAAACATCAGAAACATCAAAAACATCAAAAACATCTAAAACATCTAAACATCAAAACCTCAGAAACATCAAAAACATCGAAAACATTAAAAACATCAAAACATCAAAAACATGTAAACATCAAAACATCAAAACCTCAAAACATCAAAACATCTAAACATCAAAAACATCAAAAACATCAAAAACATCAAAACATCAAAAACATCAAAAACATCAAAACATCAAAAACATCAAAAACATCAAAAACATCAAAAACATCAAAAACATCAAAAACATCAAAAACTTCAAAACACCAAAAACATCAAAAAATCAAAGACATTAAAAACATCAAATACATCAAAAACATCAAAAACATCAAAAACATCAAAAACATCAAAAACATCAAAAACATCAAAAACATCAAAAACATCAAAAACATCAAGAACATCAAAAACATCAAAAACATCAAAAACATAAAAATATCAAAAACATCAAAAACATCAAAACATCTAAAACATCTAAAACATCAAAAACATCAAAACCTCAAAAACATCATATACGTCGAAAACATTAAAAACATCAAAAACACCAAAAACATCTAAACATCAAAACTTCAAAAACATCAAAAACATCAAAAACATCAAAACATTAAAAACACCAAAAACATTAAAAACATAATAACATCATAAAATCAAAAACATCAAAAACATCAAAATCATCAAAAACATCAAAACATCAGAAACATCAATAACATATAAAACATCAAAACCTCAAAAACATCAAATACATCGAAAACATTAAAAACATCAAAACATCAAAAACATGTAAACATCAAAACATCAAAACCTCAAAACATCAAAAACATCTAAACATCAAAACCTCAAAAATATCAAAAACATCAAAAACATCAAAAACATCAAAAACATCAAAAACATCAAAACATCAAAACATCAAAACATCAAAAACATCGACAACATCAAAAACATCAAAAACATCAAAAACATCATAAACTTCAAAAACACCAAAAACATCAAACACATCAAAAACATCAAAAACACCAAAAACATCAAAAAATCAAAGACATTAAAAACATCAAAAACATCAAAACATCAAAAACATCAAGAACATGAAAAACATCAAAAACATCAAAAACATCTAAAACATCTAAACATCAAAACCTCAGAAACATCAAAAACATCGAAAACATTAAAAACATCAAAACATCAAAAACATGTAAACATCAAAACATCAAAACCTCAAAACATCTAAACATCAAAAACATCAAAAACATCAAAAACATCAAAAACATCAAAAACATCAAAAACATCAAAAACATCAAAAACATCAAAAACATCAAAAACATCAAAACATCAAAACATCAAAAAACTTCAAAAACACCAAAAACATCAAAAACACCAAAAACATCAAAAACATCAAAAAATCAAAGACATTAAAAAATTCAAAAACCATCACAAACATCAAAAACATCAAAAACATCAAAATATCAAAAACATCGAAAACATATAAAACATCAAAAACTTAAAAATCCCCAAAAACATCAATAACATTAAAAACATCAAAAAATCAAAGACATTAAAAACATCAAATACATCAAAAACATCAAAAACATCAAAACATCAAAAACATCAAAAACATCAAAAACATCAAAAACATCAAAAACATCAAAAACATCAAGAACATCAAAAACATCAAAAACATCAAAAACATAAAAATATCAAAAACATCAAAAACATCAAAACATCTAAAACATCTAAAACATCAAAAACATCAAAACCTCAAAAACATCATATACGTCGAAAACATTAAAAACATCAAAAACATCAAAAACATGTAAACATCAAAACATCAAAAGCTCAAAACACCAAAAACATCTAAACATCAAAACTTCAAAAACATCAAAAACATCAAAAACATCAAAAACATCAAAACATTAAAAACACCAAAAACATTAAAAACATAATAACATCATAAAATCAAAAACATCAAAAACATCAAAATCATCAAAACATCAAAAACATCAGAAACATCAATAACATATAAAACATCAAAACCTCAAAAACATCAAATACATCGAAAACATTAAAAACATCAAAACATCAAAAACATGTAAACATCAAAACATCAAAACCTCAAAACATCAAAAACATCTAAACATCAAAACTTCAAAAACATCAAAAACATCAAAAACATCAAAAACATCAAAAAATCAGAAACATCAATAACATATAAAACATCAGAAACATCAATAACATATAAAACATCAAAGACAAAAAAACACCAAAAAATCAAAAACATTAAAAACATCAAAAAACGAAAAACATCAAAAACATCAAAAACTTCAAAACATCTAAAACATCAAAAACATCAAAATATCAAAAACATCAAAACTTCAAAAACATATAAAACATCAAAAACTTAAAAATCCCCAAAAAACATCAATAACATTAAAAACATCAAAAATCAAAGACATTAAAAAACATCAAATACATCAAAAACATCAAAACATCAGAAACATCAATAACATATAAAACATCAAAACCTCAAAACATCAAATACATCGAAAACATTAAAAACATCAACAACATAAAAATCATCAAAAACATCAAAAACGCCAAAAACATTAAAAATATAATAACATCATAAAATCAAAAACATCAAAAACATCAAAGTCATCAAAAACATCAAAAACATCAGAAACATCAATAACATATAAAACATCAAAACCTCAAAAACATCAAATACATCGAAAACATTAAAAACATCAACAACATAAAAATCATCAAAAACATCAAAACGCCAAAAACATTAAAAACATAAAAAAATCAAAACATTAAAAACATCAAACCCATCAAAAACATCAAAAACATCAAAAACATCAAAAACATCAAAATATCAAAAACATCAAAAACTTCAAAAACATCAATAACATATAAAACATCAAAAACTTAAAAATCCCCAAAAACATCAATAACATTAAAAACATCAAAAAATCAAAGACATCAAAAACATCAAAACATAAAAAACCTCAAAAAATCAAAACATCAAAGATTTCAAAAACATCAAAAACATCAAAAACTTCAAAAACACCAAAAACATCAAAAACATCAAAAACATCAAACACATCAAAAACATCAAAAACACCAAAAACATTAAAAACATAAAATTCATCAAAAACACCGAAAGCATTAAAAACATCAAAACATCAATAACATTAAAAACATCAAAAAATCAAAGACATTAAAAACATCAATAACATTAAAAACATCAAAAAATCAAAGACATTAAAAACATCAAATACATCAAAAACATCAAAAACATCAAAAACATCAAAAACATCAAAAACATCAAAACATCAAAAACATCAAAAACATCAAAAACATCAAAAACATCAAAACGTCAAGAACATCAAAAACATCAAAAACATCTAAAACATAAAAACCTCTAAAACATCAAAAACATCAAAAACATCAAAACATCAAAAACATCAAAACATCATAAACTTCAAAAACACCAAAAACATCAATCACATCAAAAACATCATAAACTTCAAAAACACCAAAAACATCAATCACATCAAAAACATCATAAACTTCAAAAACACCAAAACATCAATCACATCAAAAACATCAAAAACACCAAAAACATCAAAAATCAAAGACATTAAAAACATCAAGAACATGAAAAAAACATCAAAAACATCAAAAACATCTAAAACATCTAAACATCAAAACATCAGAAACATCAAAAACATCAAAAACATCTAAAACATCTAAACATCAAAACCTCAGAAACATCAAAAACATCGAAAACATTAAAAACATCAAAACATCAAAAACATGTAAACATCAAAACATCAAAACCTCAAAACATCAAAAACATCTAAACATCAAAAACATCAAAAACATCAAAAACATCAAAAACATCTAAACATCAAAAAACATCAAAAACATCAAAAACATCAAAAACATCAAAAACATCAAAAACATCAAAAACATCAAAAACATCAAAAACATCAAAACTTCAAAAACATCAAAAACATCAAAAACATCAAAAACATCAAAAACTTCAAAAACACCAAAAACATCAAAAACACCAAAAACATCAAAAACATCAAAAAATCAAAGACATTAAAAAATTCAAAACCATCACAAACATCAAAAACATCAAAAACATCAAAATATCAAAAACATCAAAAACATATAAAACATCAAAAACTTAAAAATCCCCCAAAACATCAATAACATTAAAAACATCAAAAAATCAAAGACATTAAAAACATCAAATACATCAAAAACATCAAAAACATCAAAAACATCAAAAACATCAAAAACATCAAAAACATCAAAAACATCAAAAACATCAAAACATCAAGAACATCAAAAACATCAAAAACATCAAAAACATAAAAATATCAAAAACATCAAAAACATCAAAACATCTAAAACATCTAAAACATCAAAAACATCAAAACCTCAAAAACATCATATACGTCGAAAACATTAAAAACATCAAAAACATCAAAACATGTAAACATCAAAACATCAAAAGCTCAAAACACCAAAAACATCTAAACATCAAAACTTCAAAAACATCAAAAACATCAAAAACATCAAAAACATCAAAACATTAAAAACACCAAAAACATTAAAAACATAATAACATCATAAAATCAAAAACATCAAAAACATCAAAATCATCAAAAACATCAGAAACATCAATAACATATAAAACATCAAAACCTCAAAAACATCAAATACATCGAAAACATTAAAAACATCAAAACATCAAAAACATGTAAACATCAAAACATCAAAACCTCAAAACATCAAAAACATCTAAACATCAAAACTTCAAAAACATCAAAAACATCAAAAACATCAAAAACATCAAAAACATCAAAAAATCAGAAACATCAATAACATATAAAACATCAGAAACATCAATAACATATAAAACATCAAAGACAAAAAAACACCAAAAAAATCAAAAACATTAAAAACATCAAAAAACGAAAAACATCAAAAAACATCAAAAACTTCAAAACATCTAAAACATCAAAAACATCAAAATATCAAAAACATCAAAAACTTCAAAAACATATAAAACATCAAAAACTTAAAAATCCCCAAAAACATCAATAACATTAAAAACATCAAAAAATCAAAGACATTAAAAACATCAAATACATCAAAAACATCAAAACATCAGAAACATCAATAACATATAAAACATCAAAACCTCAAAAACATCAAATACATCGAAAACATTAAAAACATCAACAACATAAAAATCATCAAAAACATCAAAAACGCCAAAAACATTAAAAATATAATAACATCATAAAATCAAAAACATCAAAAACATCAAAGTCATCAAAAACATCAAAAACATCAGAAACATCAATAACATATAAAACATCAAAACCTCAAAAACATCAAATACATCGAAAACATTAAAAACATTAAAAACATCAAAAAATCAAAGACATTAAAAACATCAAATACATCAAAAACATCAAAACATCAGAAACATCAATAACATATAAAACATCAAAACCTCAAAAACATCAAATACATCGAAAACATTAAAAACATCAACAACATAAAAATCATCAAAAACATCAAAAACGCCAAAAACATTAAAAATATAATAACATCATAAAATCAAAAACATCAAAAACATCAAAGTCATCAAAACATCAAAAACATCAGAAACATCAATAACATATAAAACATCAAAACCTCAAAAACATCAAATACATCGAAAACATTAAAAACATCAACAACATAAAAATCATCAAAAACATCAAAAACGCCAAAAACATTAAAAACATAAAAAAAATCAAAAACATTAAAAACATCAAACCCATCAAAAACATCAAAAACATCAAAAACATCAAAAACATCAAAAACATCAAAAACATCAAAATATCAAAAACATCAAAAACTTCAAAAACATCAATAACATATAAAACATCAAAAACTTAAAAATCCCCAAAAACATCAATAACATTAAAAACATCAAAAAATCAAAGACATCAAAAACATCAAAAACATAAAAAACCTCAAAAAATCAAAAACATCAAAGATTTCAAAAACATCAAAAACATCAAAAACTTCAAAAACACCAAAAACATCAAAAACATCAAAAACATCAAACACATCAAAAACATCAAAAACACCAAAAACATTAAAAACACAAAATTCATCAAAAACACCGAAAGCATTAAAAACATCAAAAAATCAAAGACATTAAAAACATCAAAAAATCAAAGACATTAAAAACATCAAAGATTTCAAAAACATCAAAACATCAAAAACTTCAAAAACACCAAAAACATCAAAAACACCAAAAACATCAAAAACATAATAATCGTCAAAAACATCAAAAACACCAAAAACATTAAAAACATCAAAAAATCAAAGACATTAAAACATCAAAAACATCAAAAACATCAAAATATCAAAAACATCAAAAACTTCAAAAACATATAAAACATCAAAAACTTAAAAATCCTCAAAAACATCAATAACATTAAAAACATCAAAAAATCAAAGACATTAAAAACATCAAATACATCAAAAACATCAAAAACATCAAAAACATCAAAAACATCAAAAACATCAAAAACATCAAAAACATCAAAAACATCAAAAACATCAAAAACATCAAAAACATCAAAAACGTCAAGAACATCAAAACATCAAAAACATCTAAAACATCTAAAACATAAAAACCTCTAAAACATCAAAAACATCAAAAACATCGAAAACATTAAAAACATTAAAAACATCAAAAACATCAAAAACATCAAAAACTTCAAAAACTTCAAAAACACCAAAAACATCAAAAACACCAAAAACATCAAAAACATCAAAAAATCAAAGACATTAAAATCTTCAAAAACATCAAAAAGATCAAAAACATCAAAAACATCAAAAACATCAAAGACATTAAAAACATCAAATACATCAAAAACATCAAAAACATCAAAAACATCAAAAACATCAAAATCAAAAACATCAAATACATCGAAAACATTAAAAACATCAAAACATCAAAAACATGTAAACATCAAAACCTCAAAACATCAAAAACATCTAAACATCAAAACCTCAAAAACATCAAAACTTCAAAAACATCATAAACATCAAAAACATCAAAACATCAAAAAAACTTCAAAAACTTCAAAAACACCAAAAACATCAAAAACACCAAAAACATCAAAAACATCAAAAAATCAAAGACATTGAAAACTTCAAAAACATCAAAAACGTCAAAATATCAAAAACATTAAAAACTTCAAAAACATATAAAACATCAAAAACTTAAAAATCCCCAAAAACATCAATAACATTAAAAACATCAAAGACAGTAAAAACATCAAATACATCAAAAACATCAAAAACATCAAAAACATCAAAAACATCAAAATCATCAAATACATCGAAAACATTAAAAACATCAAAACATCAAAAACAAGTAAACATCAAAACATCTAAACATCAAAACCTCAAAAACATCAAATACATCGAAAACATTAAAAACATCAAAAACATGTAATCATCAAAACATCAATACATCAAAAACATCAAAAACATCAAAACATTAAAAGCATCAAAAACATAATAACATCATAAAATCAAAAACATCAAAAATATCAAAAACATCGAGAACATCAAAATCATTAAAAACATCAATAACATATAAAACATCAAAGACAAAAGAAAACACCAAAAACATCAAAAACATCAAAAACATTAAAAACATCAAATCATCAAAAACATGTAAACATCAAAACCTCAAAACATCAAAAACATCAAAAACATCAAAAACATCAAAACATCAAAAACATCAAAAACATCAAAAACATCAAAAACATCAAAAACATCAAAAACATCAAAAACATCAAAAACATCAAAAACATCAAAAACATCATAAACTTCAAAAACACCAAAAACATCAAACACATCAAAAACATCAAAAAACACCAAAAACATCAAAAAATCAAAGACATTAAAAACATCAAAAACATCAAAAATATCAAAAACATCAAAAACTTCAAAAACATATAAAACATCAAAAACTTAAAAATCTCCAAAAACATCAATAACATTAAAAACATCAAAAAATCAAAGACATTAAAAACATTAAAAACATCAAAAAATCAAAGACATCAAGAACATCAAAAACATCAAAAACATCAAAAATATCAAAAACATCAAAAACATCAAAAACATCAAATACATCGAAAACATTAAAAACATAAAAAAATCAAAAACATTAAAAACATAAAAAATATCAAAAACATTAAAAACATCAAAAACATTAAAAACATCAAAATATCAAAAACATCAATAACTTCACAAACATCAATAACATATAAAACATCAAAAAATCAAAGACATCAAAAACATCAAAAACATTAAAAAATCAAAGACATCAAAAACATCAAAAACATTAAAAACATCAAAAAATCAAAAACATCAAAAATTTCAAAAACATCAAAAACATCAAAAAGTTCAATAACACAAAAAACATCAAAAACATCCAACACATGAAAAACATCAAAAACACCAAAAACATTAAAAACATAAAATTCATCAAAAACACCAAAAACATCAAAAAATCAAAGACATTAAAAACATCAAAAACATCAAAAATATCAAAAACATCAAAAACTTCAAAAACATATAAAACATCAAAAACTTAAAAATCCCCAAAACCTCATCAATAACATTAAAAACATCAAAAAATCAAAGACTTCAAAAACATCAAAAACATCAAAAAATCAAAAACATCAAAGATTTCAAAAACATCAAAAACTTCAATAACACCAAAAACATCAAAACATCCAACACATCAAAAACATCAAAAACACCAAAAACATTAAAAACATAAAATTCATCAAAAACATCAAAAACACCAAGAACATTAAAAACGTCAAAAAATCAAAGACATTAAAAACATCAAAAACATCAAAATATCAAAAACATCAAAAACTTCAAAAACATCAAAAACATAAAAAACATCAAAAACATCAAACACATCAAAACATCAAAAACACCAAAAACATCAAAAACATAAAAATCGTCAAAACATCAAAAACACCAAAAACATTAAAAACATCAAAAAATCAAAGACATTAAAAACATCAAAGATTTCAAAAACAGCAAAAACTTCAAAAACACCAAAAACATAAAAAACATCAAAAACATCAAACACATCAAAAACATCAAAAACACCAAAAACATCAAAAACATAAAAATCGTCAAAAAACATCAAAAACACCAAAGACATTAAAAACATCAAAAACATCAAAATATCAAAAACATCAAAAACTTCAAAAACATATAAAACATCAAAAACTTAATTATCCCCAAAAACATCAATAACATTAAAAACATCAAAAAATCAAAGATATTAAAAACATCAAATACATCAAAAACATCAAAAACATCAAAAACATCAAAAACATCAAAACATCAAAACATCAAAAGCATCAAAAACATCAAAAGCATCAAAAACATAAAAACATCAAGAACATCAAAAACATCAAAAACATCTAAACATCAAAACCTCAAAAACATCAAAAACATCGAAAACATTAAAAACATCAAAACATCAAAACATGTAAACATCAAAACATCAAAACATCAAAACCTCAAAACATCAAAAACATCTAAACATCAAAACCTCAAAAACATCAAAAACATCAAAAACATCAAAAACATCAAAAACATCAAAAACATCAAAAACATCAAAAATATCAAAAACATCAAAAACATCAAAAACATCAAAAACATCAAAAACATCAAAAACATCAAAAACATCAAAAACATCAAAAAACTTCAAAAACTTCAAAAACATCAAAAACACCAAAAACATCAAAAACATCAAAAACATCAAAAACATTAAAAACATCAAAAACATCAAAAACATCAAAAACATCAAAAACATCAAAAACATCAAAAACATCAAAAACATCAAAAACATCAAAAACATAAAAATATCAAAAACATCAAAAACATCAAAACATCTAAATCATCTAAACATCAAAACCTCAAAAACATCAAATACATCGAAAACATTAAAAACATCAAAACATCAAAAACATGTAAACATCAAAACATCAAAACCTCAAAACATCAAAAACATCTAAACATCAAAACTTCAAAAACATCAAAAATATCTAAACATTAAAAAAACCAAAACATTAAAAACATAATAACATCATAAAATAAAAATATAAAAACATTAAAATCATCAAAAACATCAAAAACATCAGAAACATCAATAACATATAAAACATAAAAACCTCAAAAACATCAAATACATCGAAAACATTAAAAACATCAAAACATCAAAAACATGTAAACATCAAAACATCAAAACCTCAAAACATCAAAAACATGTAAACATCAAAACATCAAAACCTCAAAACATCAAAAACATCTAAACATCAAAACTTCAAAAACTTCAAAACATCAAAAACATCAAAAACATCAAAAACATCAAAAACATCAAAAACATCAGAAATATCAATAACATATAAAACATCAAAAACAAAAAAACACCAAAAAAATCAAAAACATTAAAAACATCAAAAAACGAAAAGCATCAAAAATTTGAAAAACATCAATAACATCATAAACATCAAAACATCAAAAACATCAAAAACATCTAAACATCAAAACTTAAAAAATCTCAAAAACATCGAAACGTCAAAAACATTAAAAATATCAAAAACATCGAAAACATCAGAAACATCAAAAACATCAAAACACCAAAAACATCAAAACATCAAAAACATCAAAAAAATCAAAAAAATTAAAAACATCAAAAACATTAATAACATCAAAAACACCAAAATCTTCAAAAACATTAAAAACATCAAAACATTAAAAACATCAAAACATCAAAAACATCAAAACATCAGTAACATCAAAAACATCAAAAACATCTAAACATCAAAACCTCAAAACATCAAATACATCAAAACATTAAAAACATCAAAAACCTCAAAAACATCAAAAACATCGAAAACATCAAAACCAAAAATATCAAAAACATCAAAAACATCAAAAATATCAAAAACATCAAAAATATCAAAAACATCAAAAACATCAAAAACATCAAAAATATCAAAAACATCAAAAACATCAAAAATGTCAAAAACATCAAAAACATCAAAAACATCAAAAACATCAAAAACATCAAAAACATCAAAAAACATCAAAAACATCAAAAACATCAAAAACATCAAAAACATCAAAAACATCAAAAACATCAAAAACATCAAAAACATCAAAAACATCAAAAACATCAATCACATCAATAACATCAAAAACATCAAAACATCAAAACATCTAATCATCAAAACCTCAAAAACATCAAAAACATCCATAACATATAAAACATCAAAGACAAAAAAAAACATCAAAAACATCAAAAACATCAAAACATCAAAAACATCAAAAACATCAAAAACATCAATAACATATAAAACATCAAAGACAAAAGAAAACACCAAAAACACATCAAACACATCAAAAACATCAATAACATATATAACATCAAAAACAAAAGAAAACACCAAAAACATAAAAAACATCAAAAACATCAAAAACATTAAAAACATCGAAAACATCAAAAACATCAAAAACATCAAAAACATCAAAAACATCAAAAACTTCAAAAACACCATAAACATCAAAAACATCAAACACATCAAAAACATCAAAAACATAAAAATCATCAAAACCATCAAAAACACCAAAAACATTAAAAACATCAAAAAATCAAAGACATTAAAAATATCAAAAACATCAAAAACATCAATAACATATAAAACATCAAAAAGTTAAAAATCCCCAAAAACATCAAAAACATTAAAAACATCAAAAAATCAAAGACATTAAAAACATCAAAAACATCAAAAACATCAAAAACATCAAAAACATCAAAAACATCAAAAACATCAAAAACATCAAAAACATCAAAAACATCATAAACATCAAAACATCAAAAACATCAAAAACATCTAAACATCAAAACCTCAAAAAATCAAATACATCGAAAACATTTAAAACATCAAAACATCAAAAACATGTAAACATCAAAACATCAAAACATCAATACATCAAAAACATCTAATCATCAAAACCTCAAAAATATCAAAAACATCAAAAACATCAAAACATTAAAAACATCAAAACATCAAAACATAATAACATCATAAAATCAAAAACATCAAAAATATCAAAAACATCAAGAACATCAAAAAATCATCAAAAACATCAAAAACTTCAAAAACATCATAAACATCAAAAACATCAAAAACATCAAAAACATCAAAAACATCAAACCCATCAAAAACATCAAAAACATCAAACACATCAAACACATCAAAAACATCAATAACATATATAACATCAAAAACAAAAGAAAACACCAAAAACATAAAAAACATCAAAAACATCAAAAACATTAAAAACATCAAAAACATCAAAACATTCAAAAACTTCAAAATCATCAAAAACATCAAAAACATCAAAAACTTCAAAAACACCAAAAACATCAAAAACATCAAACACATCAAAAACATCAAAAACACCAAAAACATCAAAAATATCAAAAACATAAAAATCATCAAAAACACCAAAAACACCAAAAACATTAAAAACATCAAAAAATCAAAAACATTAAAAACATCAAAAACATCAAAGGCATCAAAAACATCAAAATATCAAAAACATCAAAAACATCAAAAACATCAAAAACTTCAAAAAACATCAATAACATATAAAACATCAAAAACTTAAAAATCCCCAAAAACATCAAAAACATTAAAAACATCAAAAAATCAAAGACATTAAAAACAACAAAAACATCAAAAACATCAAATACATAAAAATATCAAAAACATAAAAACATCTAAAACATCAAAACCTCAAAAACATCAAAACCTCAAAAAACATCAAAACCTCAAAAACATCAAATACATCGAAAACATCAAAAACATCGAAAACATCAAAAACATCAAAAACATCAAAAACATCAAAAACATCAAAACATCAAAAACATCAAAAACATCAAAACATCAAAAACATCAAAAACATCAAAAACATCAAAAACATCAAAAACATCAAAAACTTCAAAAACATCAAAAACATAAAAATATCAAAAACATAAAAACATCTAAAACATCAAAACCTCAAAAACATCAAATACATCGAAAACATCAAAAACATCGAAAACATCAAAAACATCAAAAACATCAGTAACATCAAAAACATCAAAAACATCTAAACATCAAAACCTCAAAAACATCAAATACATCAAAACATTAAAAACATCAAAAACCTCAAAAACATCAAAACATCGAAAACATCAAAAACCAAAAATATCAAAAACATCAAAAAACATCAAAAATATCAAAAACATCAAAAATATCAAAAACATCAAAAACATCAAAAACATCAAAAATATCAAAAACATCAAAAACATCAAAAATGTCAAAAACATCAAAAACATCAAAAACATCAAAAACATCAAAAAACATCAAAAACCTCAAAAACATCAAATACATCGAAAACATCAAAAACATCGAAAACATCAAAAACATCAAAAACATCAAAAACATCAAAAACATCAAAAACATTTCAAAAACATCAATAACATAAAAGCATCCAATCATCATAAATATCAAAAACGTCAAAAACATCATAAACATCAAAACATCAAAAACATCAAAAACATCTAAACATCAAAACATAAAAATCTCAAAAACATCAAACACATCAAAAACATCAAAACATCAAAATCATCAAAAACATCAAAAACATCAAAAACATCAAAAACATCAAAAACTTCAAAAACACCAAAAACATCAAAAACATCAAACACATCAAAAACATCAAAAACACATAAAACATCAAAAACATAAAAATCATCAAAAACACCAAAACCATCAAAAACAACAAAAATTCAAAGACATTAAAAACATAAAAAATATTAAAAACATCATAAACATCAAAAACATCAAAAACATCAAAAACATCAAAATATCAAAAACATCAAAAACATCAAAAACTTCAAAAACATCAATAACATATAAAACATCAAAAACTTAAAAATCCCCAAAAACATCAAAAAATCAAAGACATTAAAAACATCAAAAACATCAAAAACTTCAAAAACATCAAAAACATAAAAATATCAAAACATCAAAAACATCAAAACTTCTAAAACATCTAAACATCAAAACATCAAATACATCAAATACATCGAAAACATTAAAAACATCAAAACATCAAAAACATGTAAACATCAAAATATCAAAACCTCAAAACATCAAAATATTACAAACACCAAAATATCAAAAACATAATAACATCAAAAACATCAAAAACATCGAAAACATCAAAAACATCAAAAATATCAAAAACGTCAAAAACATCAAAAACATCAAAACATTTAAAACATCTAAACATCAAAACTCAAAAACATCAAAAACATCAAAAACACCAAAATATCAAAAACATTAAAAACATCAAAACATTAAAAACACCAAAACATCAATAACATCAAAAACATCAAAAACATCAAAACATCAAAACATCTTAACATCAAAAATATCAAAAACATCAAAAACATCGAAACATCAAAACATCAAAAAAATCAAGAACATCAAAAACATTAATAACATCCAAAACACCAAAATCTTCAAAAACATTAAAAACATCAAAACATTAAAAACATCAAAACATCAAAAACATCCAAACATCAATAACATCAAAAACATCAAAACATCAAAAACATCTAAACATCAAAACCTCAAAAACATCAAATACATCGAAAACATTAAAAACATCAAAAACATCAAAAACATCAAAAACATCAAAACCATCAAGAACATCGAAAACATCAAAAACATCAAAAACATCAAAAATATCAAAAACATCAAAAACATCAAAAAAATCAAAACATCAAAATCATTAATAACATCAAAAACACCAAAATCTTCAAAAACATTAAAAACATCAAAACATTAAAAACATCAAAACATCAAAAACATCAAAAACATCGAAAACATCAAAAACATCAAAAATATCAAAAACATCAAAAGCATCAAAAACATCGAAAACATCAAAAACAACAAAAACATCAAAAACATCAAAAACATCAAAAACATCAAAAACAACAAAAACATCAAAAAACATCAAAAACATCAAAAACATCAAAAACATCAAAAACATCAAAACATCAAAAACATCAAAAACATCAAAAACATCAAAAACATCAAAAACATCAAAAACATCAAAAACATCAATACATCGGAAACATCGAAAACATCGAAAACATTAAAAACATCAAAACATAACAAACATCAAAAACATCAAAAACATCAAAACATCTAAAACATTAATAACATCAAAAACACCAAAATCTTCAAAAACAACAAAAACATCAAAAACATCAAAAACAACAAAAACATCAAAAACATCAAAAACATCAAAAACATCAAAAACATCAAAACATCAAAAACATCTAAACATCAAAACCTCAAAACATCAAATACATCGAAAACATTAAAAACATCAAAACATTAAAAACATCAAAACATCAAAAACATCAAAACATCAAAACATCAATAGCATCAAAAACATCAAAACATCAAAACATCTAAACATCAAAACCTCAAAAACATCAAATACATCGAAAACATTAAAAACATTAAAAACACCAAAAACATCAAAAACATCGAAAACATCAAAAACATCAAAAACATCAAGAACATCAAAAACATGAAAAACATGAAAAACATCAAAAACATCAAAAACATCAAAAACATCAAAACATTTAAAACATGTAAACATC
Source organism: Drosophila pruinosa (assembly GCA_018150935.1). Taxonomy (NCBI): domain Eukaryota; kingdom Metazoa; phylum Arthropoda; class Insecta; order Diptera; family Drosophilidae; genus Drosophila; species Drosophila pruinosa. Next base: position 121,163 of record JAECWR010000192.1, read on the forward strand.
AAAACCTCAAAAACATAAATATATCGAAAACATTAAAAACATCAAAACATCAAAAACATCAAAAACATCAAAAACATCTGAAAAATCTAAACATCAAAACCTCAAAAAACATCAAATACATCGAAAACATTATAAACATCAAAACATCAAAAACATGTAAACATCAAAACATCAAAAACATCTAAACATCAAAACCTCAAAAACATCAAAACATCAAAAACACCAAAATATCAAAACATAATAAACTTAGAAAAGCAAAAAACATCAAAATCATCAAAAACATCAATAACATATAAAACATCATAGACAAAAAAAAAAACACCAAAAACATCAAAAACATTAAAAACATCAAAAAATCAAAAACATCAATAACATCAAAAATTCCAAAAACCTCAATAACATCAAAAGCATCCAATCATCAAAAATATCGAAAACATCAAAAACATCATAAACATCAAAACATCAAAAACATCAAAAACAACTAAACATCAAAACATAAAAAATCTCGAAAACATCGAAAACATCAGAAATATCAAAAACATCAAAACATCAAAAAATATCAAAACATCAAAAACATAAAAACATCATAAAATCAAAAAACATCAAATACATCGAAAACATTAAAAACATCAAAACATCAAAAACATGTAAACATCAAAATATCAAAACCTCAAAACATCAAAAACATCTAAACATCAAAACCTCAAAAACATCAAAAACATCAAAACATTAAAAACACCAAAATATCAAAAACATAATATCATCATAAAATCAAAAACATCAAAAACATCAAAACATCAAAAACATCAGAAACATCAATAACATATAAAACATCAAAGACAAAAAAAAAACACCAAAAACATCAAAAACGTCAAAAACATCAAAAATTTCAAAAACATCAATAACATCAAAAGCATCCAATCATCAAAATATCAAAAACATCAAAAACATCATAAACATCAAAACATCAAAACATCAAAAACATCAAAAACATCTAAACATCAAAACATAAAATTCTCAAAAACATCGAAACGTCAAAAACATCAAAACATCAAAACCATCAAAAAAATCAAAACATCAAAAACATTAATAACATCAAAAACACCAAAATCTTCAAAAACATTAAAAACATCAAAACATTAAAAACATCAAAACATCAAAAACATCAAAAACATCAAAACATCAATAACATCAATAACATCAAAAACATCAAAACATCAAAAACATCTAAACATCAAAACCTCAAATACATCAAAAACATTAAAAACATTAAAAACATTAAAAACATTAAAAACATCAAAAACATCAAAAACATCGAAAACATCAAAAACATCAAAAATATCAAACATCAAAAACATCAAAAATATCAAAAACATCAAAAACATCAAAAACATGAAAAACATCAAAAACATCCAAAATATCAAAAACATCAAAAACATCAAAACATCAAATACAACGAAAACATTAAAAACATCAAAAACATGTTAACATCAAAACATCAAAACATCAATACATCAAAACATCTTAACATCAAAACCTCAAAAACATCAAAAACATCAAAACATTAAAAACATCAAAACATTAAAAACATCAAAACATCAAAAACATAATAACATCATAAAATCAAAAACATTAAAAACATCAAAAAACATCAAAATCATCAAAATCATCAAAAACATCAAAAAAATCAAAAACATCAAAAACATCAAAAACATATAAAACATATAAAACATCATAGACAAAAAAATAACACCAAAAACATCAAAAATATCAAAAATATTAAAAACATCAAAAAATCAAAAACATCAAAAAATCAAAAACATCAAAAATTTCAAAAACATCAATAACATCAAAAATATCAGAAACATCAAAAACATCATAAACATCAAAACATCAAAACATCAAAAACAACTAAACATCAAAACATAAAAAATCTCAAAAACATCGAAAACATCAGAAACTTCATAAACATCAAAACATCAAAAACATCAAAAACATCTAAACATCAAAACATAAAAAGTCTCAAAAACATCGAAACGTCAAAAACATTAAAATATCGAAAACATCAGAAATATCAAAAACATCAAAACATCAAAAACATCAAAAACGTCGAAAACATCAAAAACATCAAAAATATCAAAAACATCAAAAACATCAAAAACATGAAAAACATGAAAAACATCAAAAACATCCAAAATATCAAAAACATCAAAAACATCAAAACATCAAAAACATCAAATACAACGAAAACATTAAAAACATCAAAACATCAATACATCAAAAACATCTTAAATTCAAAACCTCAAAAACATCAAAAACATCAAAACATTAAAAACATCAAAAACATCAAAACATTAAAAACATCAAAACATCAAAAACATGATAACATCATAAAATCAAAAACATCAAAAAGATCAAAAACATCAAAATCATCAAAAACATCAAAAACATCAAAAAAATCAAAAACATCAAAAACATATAAAACATATAAAACATCATAGACAAAAAAATAACACCAAAAACATCAAAAATATCAAAAATATTAAAAACATCAAAAAATCAAAAACATCAAAAAATCAAAAACATCAAAAATTTCAAAAACATCAATAACATCAAAAGCATCCAATCATCAAAAATATCAGAAACATCAAAAACATCATAAACATCAAAACATCAAAACATCAAAAACATCAAAAACATCATAAACATCAAAACATCAAAAACAACTAAACATCAAAACATAAAAAATCTCAAAAACATCGAAAACATCAGAAACATCATAAACATCAAAACATCAAAAACATCAAAAACATCTAAACATCAAAACATAAAAAGTCAAAAACATCGAAACGTCAAAAACATTAAAAATATCGAAAACATCGAAAACATCAGAAATATCAAAAACATCAAAACATCAAAAACCTAAAAACATCAAAAAAATCAAAAACATCAAAAACATTAATAACATCAAAAACACCAAAATCTTTAAAAACATTAAAAACATCAAAACATTAAAAACATCAAAACATCAAAAACATCAAAAACAACAAAAACATCAAAAACATCAAAAACATCAAATACATCAAATACATCAAAAACATTAAAAACATCAAAACATCAAAAACATCAAAACATCAAAAACATAAAAACATCATAAAATCAAAAACATCAAAAACATCAAAAACATTAAAAATTTCAAAAACATTAATAACATCAAAAACACCAAAATCTTTAAAAACATTAAAAACATCAAAACATTAAAAACATCAAAACATCAAAAACATCAAAAACAACAAAAACATCAAAAACATCAACAACATCAACAACATCAAAAACATCAAAAACATCAAAAACATCAAAAACATCAAAAACATCAAAAACATCAAAAACATCAAAAACATCAAAAACATCAAAAACATCAAAAACATCAAAAACATCAAAAACATCAAAATCATCAAAAACATCAAAAACATTAAAAATTTCGAAAACATCAATAACATCAAAAACATCAAAAACATCAAAAACATAAAAACATCACAAAATCAAAAACATCAAAAACCTCCAAATCATCAAAAACATCAAAAACATAAAAAACACCAAAAACATCAAAAACATCAAAATCATCAAAAACATCAAAAACATCACAAACATAAAAAACACCAAAAACATCAAAAACATCAAAAACATCAACAACATCAAAAACATCAAAAACATCAAAAACATCAAAAACATCAAAAACATCAAAAACATCAAAAACATCAAAAACATCAAAAACATCAAAAACATCAAAAACATCAAAAACATCAAAAACATCAAAATCATCAAAAACATCAACAACATCAAAAACATCAAAAACATCAAAAACATCAAAAACATCAAAAACATCAAAAACATCAAAAACATCAAAAACATCAAAAACATCAAAAACATCAAAAACATCAAAAACATCAAAAACATCAAAAACATCAAAAAAATCAAAACATATAAAACATATAAAACATCATAGACAAAAAAATAACACCAAAAACATCAAAAATATCAAAAATATTAAAAACATCAAAAAATCAAAAACATCAAAAAATCAAAAACATCAAAAATTTCAAAAACATCAATAACATCAAAAGCATCCAATCATCAAAAATATCAGAAACATCAAAAACATCATAAACATCAAAACATCAAAACATCAAAAACATCAAAAACATCATAAACATCAAAAACATCAAAAACATCAAAAACATCAAAAACATCAAAAACATCGAAAACATCAGAAACATCATAAACATCAAAACATCAAAAACATCAAAAACATCAAAACATCAAAACATAAAAAGTCAAAAACATCGAAACGACAAAAACATTAAAAATATCGAAAACATCGAAAACATCAGAAATATCAAAAACATCAAAACATCAAAAACCTAAAAACATCAAAAAAATCAAAAACATCAAAAACATTAATAACATCAAAAACACCAAAATCTTTAAAAACATTAAAAACATCAAAACATTAAAAACATCAAAACATCAAAAACATCAAAAACAACAAAAACATCAAAAACATCAAAACATCAAAAACATCAAATACATCAAAAACATTAAAAACATCAAAACATCAAAAACATCAAAACATCAAAAACATAAAAACATCATAAAATCAAAAACATCAAAATCATCAAAAACCTCCAAATCATCAAAAACATCAAAAACATAAAAAACACCAAAAACATCAAAAACATCAAAATCATCAAAAACATAAAAAACACCAAAAACATCGAAAACATCAAAAACATCAACAACATCAAAAACATCAAAAACATCAAAAACATCAAAAACATCAAAAACATCAAAAACATCAAAAACATCAAAAACATCAAAAACATTAAAAATTTCAAAAACATCAATAACATCAAAAACATCAAAAACATCAAAAACATAAAAACATCATAAAATCAAAAACATCAAAAACCTCCAAATCATCAAAAACATCAAAAACATAAAAAACACCAAAAACATCAAAAACATCAAAAACATCAAAAACATCAAAAACATCAAAAACATCAAAAACATCAAAAACATCAAAAACATCAAAAACATCAACAACATCAACAACATCAAAAACATCAAAAACATCAAAAACATCAAAAACATCAAAAACATCAAAAACATCAAAAACATCAAAAACATCAAAAACATCAAAAACATCAAAAACATCAAAAACATCATAAACATCAAAAACATCAAAATCATTAAAAACATCAACAACATCAAAAACATCAAAAACATCAAAAACATCCAAAACATCAAAAACATCAAAAACATCAAAAACATCAAAAACATCAAAAACATCAAAAACATAAAAAACACCAAAAAACATCAAAAACATTAAAAACATTAAAAACATTAAAAACATTAAAAACATCAAAAAATCAAAAACATCAAAAACATCAAAAACATCAAAAACATCAAAAATATCAAAACATCAAAAACATCAAAAATATCAAGAACATCAAAACATCAAAACATCAAAACATCAAAACATCAAAAACATAAAAACATCATAGATTCACTCGCTCATCTAGTTCGTTCGCTTTTAATTCTATGTTAATTCACTTCTCTTACAGCTATGTTAATTCTTAATTCCTACACATCAAAAACATCAAAAACATCAAAAATATCAAAAACATCAAAAACATCAAAAACATCAAATCATCAAAAACATCCAAACATCAAAACATCAAAGACATCTAAACATCAAAAACAGCAAAAACCTCAAAAACATCAATAACATCAATAACATATAAAACATCAAAAACACCAAAAACATCAAAAACATCAAAAACATTAGAAACATCAAAAACACCAAAAACATCAAAATCATCAAAAGCATCATAAACATCAAAAATATTAAAAACATCAAAAACATCAAAAACTTCAAAAACGTCAATAACATATAAAACATCAAAAACACCAAAAACATCAAAAACATCAAAAAGATTAAAAACATCAAAAACATTAAAAACATTAAAAACTTCAATAAATTAAAAACATCAAAAACATCAAAAATATCAAAAACATCAAAAACTTCAACAACATCAAAACATCTAAACATCAAAACCTCAAAAACATCAAATACATCGAAAACATTAAAAACATCAAAACATCAAAAACATCTAAACATCAAAACATCAAAACATCAAAAACATCAATAACATATAAAACATCAAAAACATAAAAAACACAAAAAACATCAAAAACATCAAAAAATCAAAGACATCAAAAACATCAAAAACATCAAAAATATCTAAAACATCAAAAACATCAAAAACATCTAAACATCAAAACCTCAAAAACATCAAAAACATCTAAACATCAAAACCTCAAAAACATCAAATACATTGAAAACTTTAAAAACATCAAAAACATCTAAACATCAAAACATCAAAAACATCAAAAACATCAAAAACATCAAAAACATCAAAAACATCAAAACATTAAAAACACCAAAACATCAAAAACATAAAAACATCATAAAATCAAAAACATCAAAAACATCTAAATCACCAAAAACATCAAAATCATTAAAAACATCTAAATCACCAACAACATCAAAATCATTAAAAACATCAAAAACTTCAAAATATCAAAAACATCTAAACATCAAAACGTCAAAAACATCAAAATATCAAAAACATCGAAAATATCACAAATATCAAAAACATCAAAAACATCGAAAACATATAAAACATCAAAAACATAAAAAACACCAAAAACATCAAAAACATCAAAAATATTAAAAACATCAAAGACATCAAAAACATCTAAACATCAAAACCTCAAAAACATCAAATACATCGAAAACATTAAAAACATCAAATTATCAAAAACATCCAAACATCAAAACATCAAAGACATCTAAACATCAAAAACAGCAAAAACCTCAAAAACATCAAAAACATAAAAAACACCAAAAAACATCAAAAACATTAAAAACATTAAAAACATTAAAAACATCAAAAAATCAAAAACATCAAAAACATCAAAAACATCAAAAATATCAAAAACATCAAAAATATCAAGAACATCAAAACATCAAAACATCAAAACATCAAAAACATAAAAACATCATAGATTCACTCGCTCATCTAGTTCGTTCGCTTTTAATTCTATGTTAATTCACTTCTCTTACAGCTATGTTAATTCTTAATTCCTACACATCAAAAACATCAAAAACATTAAAAACATCAAAAAATCAAAGACATCAAAAACATCAAAAACATCAAAATATCAAAAACATCAAAAACACCAAATCATCAAAAACATCCAAACATCAAAACATCAAAGACATCTAAACATCAAAAATAGCAAAAACCTCAAAAACATCAATAACATCAATAACATATAAAACATCAAAAACACCAAAAACATCAAAAACATCAAAAACATTAGAAACATCAAAAACACCAAAAACATCAAAAACATCAAAATCATCAAAAGCATCATAAACATCAAAAATATTAAAAACATCAAAAACATCAAAAACTTCAAAAACGTCAATAACATATAAAACATCAAAAACATAAAAAACACCAAAAACATCAAAAACATCAAAAACATTAAAAACATCAAAAACATTAAAAACATTAAAAACTTCAATAAATTAAAAACATCAAAAACATCAAAAATATCAAAAACATCAAAAACTTCAACAACATCAAAACATCAAAACATCAAAAACATCTAAACATCAAAACCTCAAAACATCAAATACATCGAAAACATTAAAAACATCAAAACATCAAAACATCAAAAACATCTAAACATCAAAACATCAAAACATCAAAAACATCAATAACATATAAAACATCAAAAACATAAAAAACACAAAAAACATCAAAAAATCAAAGACATCAAAAACATCAAAATATCTAAAACATCAAAAACATCAAAAACATCTAAACATCAAAACCTCAAAAACATCAAATACATCGAAAACATTAAAAACATCAAAACATCAAAACATCAAAAACATCTAAACATCAAAACATCAAAACATCAAAAACATCTAAACATCAAAACCTCAAAAACATCAAATACATTGAAAACTTTAAAAACATCAAAAACATCTAAACATCAAAACATCAAAACATCAAAACATCAAAAACATCAAAAACATCAAAAACATCAAAAACATCAAAAACATCAAAAACATCAAAACATTAAAAACACAAAATTCATCAAAAACACCGAAAGCATTAAAAACATCAAAAAATCAAAGACATTAAAAACATCAAAAAATCAAAGACATTAAAAACATCAAAGATTTCAAAAACATCAAAACATCAAAAACATCTAAACATCAAAACATCAAAACATCAAAAACATCAATAACATATAAAACATCAAAAACATAAAAAACATAAAAACATCATAAAATCAAAAACATCAAAAACATCTAAATCACCAAAAACATCAAAATCATTAAAAACATCAAAAACTTCAAAAACATCAAAAACATCTAAACATCAAAACGTCAAAAACATTAAAAATATCAAAAACATTAAAAAATATCAAAAACATCGAAAATATCACAAATATCAAAAACATCAAAAACATCGAAAACATATAAAACATCAAAAACATTAAAAACCTCAAAAACATCAAATACATCGAAAACATTAAAAACATCAAAACATCAAAACATCAAAAACATCTAAACATCAAAAACATCAAAAACATCAAAAACATCAAAACATTAAAAACACCAAAACATCAAAAACATAAAAACATCATAAAATCAAAAACATCAAAAACATCTAAATCACCAAAAACATCAAAATCATTAAAAACATCAAAAACTTCAAAAACATCAAAAACATCTGAACATCAAAACGTCAAAAACATTAAAAATATCAAAAACATCGAAAATATCACAAATATCAAAAACATCAAAAACATCAAAAACATCGAAAACATATAAAACATATAAAACATCAAAAACATAAAAAACACCAAAAACATCAAAAACATCAAAAACATCAAAAACATCAAAAACATCAAAAACATCAAAAACATCAAAAACATCAAAAACATCAAAAACATCTAAACATCAAAACCTCAAAAACATCAAATACATCGAAAACATTAAAAACATCAAAAACATCAAAAACATCCAAACATCAAAACATCAAAGACATCTAAACATCAAAAACAGCAAAAACCTCAAAACATCAAAAACATCAAAAACATAAAAACACCAAAAACATCAAAAACATCAAAAACATCAAAAACATCAAAAACATCAAAAACATCAAAAACATCAAAAACATCAGAAACATCAAAAACTTCAAAAACGTCAATAACATATAAAACATCAAAAACATAAAAAACACCAAAAACATCAAAAACATCAAAAACATCAAAAACATCAAAAACATCAAAAACATTAAAAACATTAAAAACTTCAATAAATTAAAAACATCAAAAACATCAAAAATATCAAAACATCAAAAACTTCAACAACATCAAAAACATCAAAACATCAAAAACATCTAAACATCAAAACCTCAAAAACATCAAATACATCGAAAACATTAAAAACATCAAAACATCAAAAACATCTAAACATCAAAACATCAAAACATCAAAACATCAAAAACATCAATAACATATAAAACATCAAAAACATAAAAAACACAAAAAACATCAAAAACATCAAAAAATCAAAGACATCAAAAACATCAAAAACATCAAAAATATCTAAAACATCAAAAACATCAAAAACATCTAAACATCAAAACCTCAAAAACATCAAAAACATCTAAACATCAAAACCTCAAATACATTGAAAACTTTAAAAACATCAAAAACATCTAAACATCAAAACATCAAAACATCAAAACATCAAAACATCAAAACATCAAAAACATCAAAACATCAAAACATCAAAAACATCAAAACATCAAAAACATTAAAAACACCAAAACATCAAAAACATAAAAACATCATAAAATCAAAAACATCAAAAACATCTAAATCACCAAAAACATCAAAATCATTAAAAACATCTAAATCACCAACAACATCAAAATCATTAAAAACATCAAAAACTTCAAAAACATCAAAAACATCTAAACATCAAAACGTCAAAAACATTAAAAATATCAAAAACATCGAAAATATCACAAATATCAAAAACATCAAAAACATCGAAAACATATAAAACATCAAAAACATAAAAAACACCAAAAACATCAAAAACATCAAAAATATTAAAAACATCAAAGACATCAAAAACATCTAAACATCAAAACCTCAAAAACATCAAATACATCGAAAACATTAAAAACATCAAATCATCAAAAACATCCAAACATCAAAACATCAAAGACATCTAAACATCAAAAACAGCAAAAACCTCAAAACATCAAAACATAAAAAACACCAAAAACATCAAAAACATTAAAAACATTAAAAACATTAAAAACATCAAAAAATCAAAAACATCAAAAACATCAAAAACATCAAAAATATCAAAAACATCAAAAATATCAAGAACATCAAAACATCAAAACATCAAAACATCAAAACATCAAAACATCAAAACATCAAAACATCAAAAACATAAAAACATCATAGATTCACTCGCTCATCTAGTTCGTTCGCTTTTAATTCTATGTTAATTCACTTCTCTTACAGCTATGTTAATTCTTAATTCCTACACATCAAAAACATCAAAAACATTAAAAACATCAAAAAATCAAAGACATCAAAAACATCAAAAACATCAAAAATATCAAAAACATCAAAAACATCAAATCATCAAAAACATCCAAACATCAAAACATCAAAGACATCTAAACATCAAAAATAGCAAAAACCTCAAAACATCAATAACATCAATAACATATAAAACATCAAAAACACCAAAAACATCAAAAACATCAAAAACATTAGAAACATCAAAACACCAAAAACATCAAAAACATCAAAATCATCAAAAGCATCATAAACACCAAAAATATTAAAAACATCAAAAACATCAAAAACTTCAAAAACGTCAATAACATATAAAACATCAAAAACATAAAAAACACCAAAAACATCAAAAACATCAAAAACATTAAAAACATCAAAAACATTAAAAACTTCAATAAATTAAAAACATCAAAAACATCAAAAATATCAAAAACATCAAAAACTTCAACAACATCAAAAACATCAAAACATCAAAAACATCTAAACATCAAAACCTCAAAAACATCAAATACATCGAAAACATTAAAAACATCAAAACATCAAAACATCAAAACATCTAAACATCAAAACATCAAAACATCAAAAACATCAATAACATATAAAACATCAAAAACATAAAAAACACAAAAAACATCAAAAAATCAAAGACATCAAAAACATCAAAAACATCAAAAATATCTAAAACATCAAAAACATCAAAAACATCTAAACATCAAAACCTCAAAAACATCAAATACATCGAAAACATTAAAAACATCAAAACATCAAAACATCAAAACATCAAAAACATCTAAACATCAAAACATCAAAACATCAAAAACATCTAAACATCAAAACCTCAAAAACATCAAATACATTGAAAACTTTAAAAACATCAAAAACATCTAAACATCAAAACATCAAAACATCAAAACATCAAAACATCAAAAACATCAAAACATCAAAAACATCAAAAACATCAAAAACATCAAAAACATCAAAAACATCAAAACATTAAAAACATCAAAAACATAAAAACATCATAAAATCAAAAACATCAAAAACATCTAAATCACCAAAAACATCAAAATCATTAAAAACATAAAAAACTTCAAAAACATCTAAACATCAAAACGTCAAAAACATTAAAAATATCAAAAACATTAAAAATATCAAAAACATCGAAAATATCACAAATATCAAAAACATCAAAAACATCGAAAACATATAAAACATCAAAAACATTAAAAACCTCAAAAACATCAAATACATCGAAAACATTAAAAACATCAAAACATCAAAACATCAAAAACATCTAAACATCAAAAACATCAAAAACATCAAAAACATCAAAACATTAAAAACACCAAAACATCAAAAACATAAAAACATCATAAAATCAAAAACATCAAAAACATCTAAATCACCAAAAACATCAAAATCATTAAAAACATCAAAAACTTCAAAAACATCAAAAACATCTGAACATCAAAACGTCAAAAACATTAAAAATATCAAAAACATCGAAAATATCACAAATATCAAAAACATCAAAAACATCAAAAACATCGAAAACATATAAAACATATAAATCATCAAAAACATAAAAAACACCAAAAACATCAAAAACATCAAAAACATCAAAAACATCAAAGACATCAAAAACATCAAAAACATCTAAACATCAAAACCTCAAAAACATCAAATACATCGAAAACATTAAAAACATCAAATCATCAAAAACATCCAAACATCAAAACATCAAAGACATCTAAACATCAAAAACAGCAAAAACCTCAAAAACATCAAAAACATCAAAAACATAAAAAACACCAAAAAACATCAAAAACATTAAAAACATTAAAAACATTAAAAACATTAAAAACATTAAAAACATCAAAAAATCAAAAACATCAAAAACATCAAAAACATCAAAAATATCAAAAACATCAAAAACATCAAAAATATCAAGAACATCAAAACATCAAAACATCAAAACATCAAAACATCAAAACATCAAAACATCAAAACATCAAAACATCAAAAACATAAAAACATCATAGATTCACTCGCTCATCTAGTTCGTTCGCTTTTAATTCTATGTTAATTCACTTCTCTTACAGCTATGTTAATTCTTAACTCCTACACATCAAAAACATCGAAAACATTAAAAACATCAAAAAATCAAAGACATCAAAAACATCAAAAACATCAAAAACATCAAAAACATCAAAAACATCAAAAATATCAAAAACATCAAAAACATCAAATCATCAAAAACATCCAAACATCAAAACATCAAAGACATCTAAACATCAAAAATAGCAAAAACCTCAAAAACATCAATAACATCAATAACATATAAAACATCAAAAACACCAAAAACATCAAAAACATCAAAAACATTAGAAACATCAAAAACACCAAAAACATCAAAAACATCAAAATCATCAAAAGCATCATAAACACCAAAAATATTAAAAACATCAAAAACATCAAAAACTTCAAAAACGTCAATAACATATAAAACATCAAAAACATAAAAAACACCAAAAACATCAAAAACATCAAAAACATTAAAAACATCAAAAACATTAAAAACTTCAATAAATTAAAAACATCAAAAACATCAAAAATATCAAAAACATCAAAAACTTCAACAACATCAAAAACATCAAAACATCAAAAACATCTAAACATCAAAACCTCAAAAACATCAAATACATCGAAAACATTAAAAACATCAAAACATCAAAACATCAAAAACATCTAAACATCAAAACATCAAAACATCAAAAACATCAATAACATATAAAACATCAAAAACATAAAAAACACAAAAAACATCAAAAAAATCAAAGACATCAAAAACATCAAAAACATCAAAAATATCTAAAACATCAAAAACATCAAAAACATCTAAACATCAAAACCTCAAAAACATCAAATACATCGAAAACATTAAAAACATCAAAACATCAAAACATCAAAACATCAAAAACATCTAAACATCAAAACATCAAAACATCAAAAACATCTAAACATCAAAACCTCAAAAACATCAAATACATTGAAAACTTTAAAAACATCAAAAACATCTAAACATCAAAACATCAAAACATCAAAACATCAAAACATCAAAAACATCAAAAACATCAAAAACATCAAAAACATCAAAAACATCAAAAACATCAAAACATTAAAAACATCAAAAACATAAAAACATCATAAAATCAAAAACATCAAAAACATCTAAATCACCAAAAACATCAAAATCATTAAAAACATAAAAAACTTCAAAAACATCTAAACATCAAAACGTCAAAAACATTAAAAATATCAAAAACATTAAAAATATCAAAAACATCGAAAATATCACAAATATCAAAAACATCAAAAACATCGAAAACATATAAAACATCAAAAACATTAAAAACCTCAAAAACATCAAATACATCGAAAACATTAAAAACATCAAAACATCAAAACATCAAAAACATCTAAACATCAAAAACATCAAAAACATCAAAACATTAAAAACACCAAAACATCAAAAACATAAAAACATCATAAAATCAAAAACATCAAAAACATCTAAATCACCAAAAACATCAAAATCATTAAAAACATCAAAAACTTCAAAAACATCAAAAACATCTGAACATCAAAACGTCAAAAACATTAAAAATATCAAAAACATCGAAAATATCACAAATATCAAAAACATCAAAAACATCAAAAACATCGAAAACATATAAAACATATAAATCATCAAAAACATAAAAAACACCAAAAACATCAAAAACATCAAAAACATCAAAGACATCAAAAACATCAAAAACATCTAAACATCAAAACCTCAAAAACATCAAATACATCGAAAACATTAAAAACATCAAATCATCAAAAACATCCAAACATCAAAACATCAAAGACATCTAAACATCAAAAACAGCAAAAACCTCAAAAACATCAAAAACATCAAAAACATAAAAACACCAAAAAACATCAAAAACATTAAAAACATTAAAAACATTAAAAACATTAAAAACATCAAAAAATCAAAAACATCAAAAACATCAAAACATCAAAAACATCAAAAATATCAAAAACATCAAAAACATCAAAAATATCAAGAACATCAAAACATCAAAACATCAAAACATCAAAACATCAAAACATCAAAACATCAAAAACATAAAAACATCATAGATTCACTCGCTCATCTAGTTCGTTCGCTTTTAATTCTATGTTAATTCACTTCTCTTACAGCTATGTTAATTCTTAACTCCTACACATCAAAAACATCGAAAACATTAAAAACATCAAAAAATCAAAGACATCAAAAACATCAAAAACATCAAAAACATCAAAAATATCAAAAACATCAAAAACATCAAATCATCAAAAACATCCAAACATCAAAACATCAAAGACATCTAAACATCAAAAACAGCAAAAACCTCAAAAACATCAATAACATCAATAACATATAAAACATCAAAAACACCAAAAACATCAAAAACATCAAAAACATTAGAAACATCAAAAACACCAAAAACATCAAAAACATCAAAATCATCAAAAGCATCATAAACATCAAAAATATTAAAAACATCAAAAACATCAAAAACTTCAAAAACGTCAATAACATATAAAACATCAAAAACATAAAAACACCAAAAACATCAAAAACATCAAAACATTAAAAACATCAAAAACATTAAAAACATTAAAAACTTTAATAAATTAAAAACATCAAAAACATCAAAAATATCAAAAACATCAAAAACTTCAACAACATCAAAAACATCAAAACATCAAAAACATCTAAACATCAAAACCTCAAAAACATCAAATACATCGAAAACATTAAAAACATCAAAAACATCAAAACATAAAAAACATCTAAACATCAAAACATCAAAACATCAAAAACATCAATAACATATAAAACATCAAAAACATAAAAAAAACAAAAAACATCAAAAACATCAAAAAATCAAAGACATCAAAAACATCAAAAACATCAAAAATATCTAAAACATCAAAAACATCAAAAACATCTAAACATCAAAACCTCAAAAACATCAAATACATCGAAAACATTAAAAACATCAAAACATCAAAAACATCTAAACATCAAAACATCAAAAACATCAATAACATATAAAACATCAAAAACATAAAAACACAAAAAACATCAAAAACATCAAAAAATCAAAGACATCAAAAACATCAAAAACATCAAAAACATCAAAAATATCTAAAACATCAAAAACATCAAAAACATCTAAACATCAAAACCTCAAAAACATCAAATACATCGAAAACATCAATAACATCAAAACATCAAAAACATCAAAAACATCAAAACATCAAAAACATCTAAACATCAAAACATCAAAACATCAAAACATCAAAACAACAAAAACATCAAAAACATCAAAAACATCAAAAACATATAAAACATCAAAAACATAAAAACACCAAAAACATCAAAAACATCAAAAACATCAAAAACATCAAAAACATCAACAACATCAAAAACATCAAAAACATCAAAAACATCAAAAACATCAAAAACATCAAAAACATCAAAACATCAAAAACATCAAAGACATCAAAAACAACAAAAACATCAAAAACATGAAAAACATAAAAACATCATAAAATCAAAAACATCAATAACATTAAAAACATCAAAAAATCAAAAACATCAAAAACATCAAAAATTTCAAAAACATCAATAACACCAAAAGCATTTAATCATCAAAAATATCAAAAACATCAAAAACATCATAAACATCAAAAACATCGAAAACATCTAAACTTCAAAACATCAAAACATCAAAAACATCAAAATAATCAAAAACATCAAAACCTCCAAAACATATAAAACATCAAAAACATAAAAAACACCAAAAACATCAAAAACATCAAAAACATCAAAAACATCAAAAACATCTAAACATCAAAACCTCAAAAACATCAAATACATCGAAAACATTAAAAACATCGAAAACATCAAAAACGTGAAAAACATCAAAAACATCAAAAACATGAAAAACATCAAAACATTATAAACATCAAAACATCAGAAACATAAAAACATCATAAAATCAAAAACATCACAAATCATCAAAAAAATCAAAAACATCAAAAACATCAATAACATATAAAACATCAAAAACATAATAAACACCAAAAACACAAAACATCAAAAACATCAAAAATATCAAAAACATCAAAAACATCAATAACATCAAAAACATCAAAAACATCAAAATCATCAAAAACATCAAAAAATCAAGAACATAAAATCATCAAAAACATCAAAAACATCAATAACATCAAAAACATCAAAACATCAAAAACATAAAAACATCATAAAATCAAAAACATCAAAAACATCTAAATGATCAAAAACATCAAAATCGTCAAAAACATCAAGAACTTCAAAAACATCAAAAACATCGAAACGTCAAAAACATTAAAAATATCAAAAACATCGAAGACATCAGAAATATCAAAAACATGAAAACATCAAAAACATCAAAAAATCAATAACATCAAAAACATCAAGAACATATAAAACATCAAGAACATATAAAACATCCAAAACATAAAAAACACCAAAAACATCAAAAACATCAAAAACATCCAAAACATCAAAAACATCAAAAAACATCAAAAGCATCGAAGACATAAAAAACATCAAAAACATCAAAACATCAAAAACATCAGAAACATCAAAAACATCGAAAACATCAAAAATATCAAAAACATCAATAACATCGAAAACATTAAAAAACATCGAAAACATCAACAACATCAAAAACATCAAAGACATCAAAAACATCAAAAACATGAAAAACATAAAAACATCGTAAAATCAAAAACATCAAAAACATAAAATCATCATAAAATCAAAAACATCAAAAAACATCAAAAACATCAAAACTTCAAAAACATCAAAACATCAAAAACATCTAAACATCAAAACATCAAAACATCAAAACATCAAAACATCAAAACATCAAAACATCAAAACATCAAAACATCAAAACATCAAAAACATCAAAAACATCAAAAACATCAAAAACATCAAAAACATATAAAACATCAAAACATCAAAACATCAAAACATCAAAACATCAAAACATCAAAACATCAAAACATCAAAACATCAAAAACATCAAAAACATCAAAAACATCAAAAACATCAAAAACATATAAAACTTCAAAAACATAAAAAACACCAAAAACATCAAAAACATCAAAAACATCAAAAACATCAAAAACATCAAAAACATCAAAAACATCAAAAACATCAAAAACATCGAAAACATCGAAAACACCAAAAAACATCAAAAACATCAAAGACATCAAAAACATCAAAACATCAAAAACATAAGAAACATAAAAACATCATAAAATCAAAAACATCAAAAACATCAAAAACATCAAAATCATCAAAAACATCAAAAACATCAATAACATATAAAACATCAAAGTCATAAAAAACACCAAAAACATCAAAAACATCAATAACATTAAAAACATCAAAAAATCAAAAACATCAAAAATTTCAAAAACATCAATAACACCAAAAGCATTTAATCATCAAAAATATCAAAAACATCAAAAACATCATAAACATCAAAAACATCGAAAACATCTAAACATCAAAACATAAAAATCTCAAAAACATCTAAACATCGAAACGTCAAAAACATTAAAAATATCAAAAACATCGAAAACATCAAAAATATCAAAAACCTCAAAACATCAAAAACATCAAAAACATCAAAAAAATCAAAAAACATCAAAAACATCAAAAAGATCAGAAAAAATCAAAAAACATCAAAAACATCAAAAACATTAATAACATCAAAAACACCAAAATCTTCAAAAACATTAAAACATCAAAAACATTAAAAATATCAAAAACATCAAAAACATCAAAAACATTAAAAATATCAAAAACATCAAAAACATCAAATACATCAAAACATTCAAAACATCCAAAAATAAAAAACATAAAAACATAAAAACATAAAAAACATAAAAACATAAAATCAAAAACATCAAAAACATCAAAAACATTAAAAACATTAAAAACATCAAAAACATCAAAAACATCAAAATCATCAAAAACATCAAAAACATCAAAACATCAAAATCATCAAAAACATCAAAAACATCAATAACATCAAGAACATATAAAACATCAAAACATCAAGAACATATAAAACATATAAAACATCAAAAACATAAAAACACCAAAAACATCAAAAAACATAAAAACACCAAAAACATCAAAAACATTAAAAACATCAAAAACACCAAAAACATCAAAAACATCAAAATCATCAAAAGCATCATAAACATCAAAAACATAAAAAAACATCAAAAACATCAAAAACATTAAAAACATCAATAAATTAAAAACATCAAAATCATCAAAAATATCAAAAACATCAAAAACTTTAGCAACATCAAAACTTCAAAACATCAAAAACATCTAAACATCAAAACCTCAAAAACATCAAAAAATCAAAAACATCAATAACATATGAAACATCAAAGCCATAAAAAACACCAAAAACATCAAAAACATCAATAACATTAAAAACATCAAAAAATCAAAAACATCAAAAACATCAAAAATTTCAAAAACATCAATAACACCAAAAATTTCAAAAACATCATAAACATCAAAAACATCGAAAACATCTAAACATCAAAACATAAAAATCTCAAAAACATCTAAACATCGAAACGTCAAAAACATTAAAAATATCAAAAACATCGAAAACATCAAAAATATCAAAAACATCAAAACATCAAAAACATCTAAACATCAAAACCTCAAAAACATCAAAAAAATCAAAAACATCAATAACATATGAAACATCAAAGTCATAAAAAACACCAAAAACATCAAAAACATCAATAACATTAAAAACATCAAAAAATCAAAAACATCAAAAACACCAAAAATTTCAAAAACATCAATAACACCAAAAGCATTTAATCATCAAAAATATCAAAAACATCATAAACATCAAAAACATCGAAAACATCTAAACATCAAAACATAAAAAATCTCAAAAACATCTAAACATCGAAACGTCAAAAACATTAAAAATATCAGAAACATCAATAACATATGAAACATCAAAGTCATAAAAAACACCAAAAACATCAAAAACATCAATAACATTAAAAACATCAAAAAATCAAAAACATCAAAAACATCAAAAATTTCAAAAACATCAATAACACCAAAAATTTCGAAAACATCAATAACACCAAAAGCATTTAATCATCAAAAATATCAAAAACATCATAAACATCAAAAACATCGAAAACATCTAAACATCAAAACATAAAAAATCTCAAAAACATCTAAACATCGAAACGTCAAAAACATTAAAAATATCAAAAACATCAAAAACATCAAAAACATCAAAAACATCAAAAACATATAAAACATCAAAAACATAAAAAACACCAAAAACATCAAAAATATCAAAAACATCAAAAACATCAAAAACATCGAAAACATCGAAAACATCAAAAACATCAAAAATATCAAAGACATCAAAAACATCAAAAACATCAAAAACATCAAAAACATCAAAAACATCAAAAACATGAAAAACATAAAAACATCATAAAATCAAAACATCGAAAACATCAAAAACATCAAAATCATCAAAAACATCAAAAACATCAAAAACATCAATAACATATAAAACATCAAAGTCATAAAAAACACCAAAAACATCAAAAACATCAATAACATTAAAAACATCAAAAAATCAAAAACATCAAAAATTTCAAAAACATCAATAACACCAAAAGCATTTAATCATCAAAAATATCAAAAACATCAAAAACATCATAAACATCAAAAACATCGAAAACATCTAAACATCAAAACATAAAAATCTCAGAAACATCTAAACATCGAAACGTCAAAAACATTAAAAATATCAAAAACATCGAAAACATCAAAAATATCAAAAACATCAAAACATCAAAAACATCAAAAACATCAAAAAAAATCAAAAAACATCAAAAACATCAAAAACATTAATAACATCAAAAACACCAAAATCTTCAAAAACATTAAAAACATTAAAACATCAAAAACATCAAAAATATCAAAAACATCAAAAACATCAAAAACATCAAAACATCAAAAACATCTAAACATCAAAACCTCAAAAACATCAAATACATCAAAACATTCAAAACATCAAAACATAAAAAACATAAAAAAACATAAAAAACATAAAAAACATAAAAAACATAAAAACATAAAATCAAAAACATCAAAAACATCAAAAACATCAAAAACATTAAAAACATCAAAAACATCAAAAACATCAAAATCATCAAAAACATCAAAAACATCAATAACATCAAAAACCTCAAAAACCTCAAAAACATCAATAACATCAAGAACATATAAAACATCAAAAACATAAAAACACCAAAAACATCAAAATCATAAAAACACCAAAAACATCAAAAACATTAAAAACATCAAAAACACCAAAAACATCAAAAACATCAAAATCATCAAAAGCATCATAAACATCAAAAACATAAAAAAACATCAAAAACATCAAAAACATTAAAAACATCAATAAATTAAAAACGTCAAAAACATTAAAAACATCAATAAATTAAAAACATCAAAAACATTAAAAATATCAAAAACATCAAAAACTTTAGCAACATCAAAAACTTCAAAACATCAAAAACATCTAAACATCAAAACCTCAAAAACATCAAAAAAATCAAAAACATCAATAACATATGAAACATCAAAGTCATAAAAAACACCAAAAACATCAAAAACATCAATAACATTAAAAACATAAAAAATCAAAAACATCAAAAACATCAAAAATTTCAAAAACATCAATAACACCAAAAATTTCAAAAACATCAATAACACCAAAAGCATTTAATCATCAAAAATATCAAAACATCATAAACATCAAAAACATCGAAAACATCTAAACATCAAAACATAAAAAATCTCAAAAATATCTAAACATCGAAACGTCAAAAACATTAAAAATATCAAAAACATCGAAAACATCAAAAATATCAAAAACATCAAAAACATCAAAAACATCAAAAACATCAAAAACATCAAAACATCAAAAACATCAAAAAATCAAAAACATCAAAAACATTAATAACATCAAAAACACCAAAATCTTCAAAAACATTAAAAACATTAAAACATCAAAAACATTGAAAATATCAAAAACATCAAAAACATCAAAAACATCAAAAACATCAAAAACATCAAAAACATCAAAAACATCAAAAACATCTAAACATCAAAACCTCAAAAACATCAAAAACTTCTAAACATCAAAACATCAAAAACATCAATAACATATAAAACATCAAAAACATAAAGAACACAAAAAACATCACAAACTTCAAAAAATCAAAGACATCAAAACATTAAAAACATCAAAACATCAAAAACATAAAAACATCATAAAATCAAAAACATCAAAAACATCTAAATCATCAAAAACATCAAAATCATCAAAAACATCAAAAACTTCAAAAACATCAAAAACATCTAAGCATCGACACGTCGAAAACATTAAAAATATCAAAAACATCGAAAACATCACAAATATCAAAAACATCAAAACATCAAAAACATCAAAAAAATCAAAAACATCATAAACATCGAAAACATATAAAACATCAAAAACATCAAAAACATCAAAAACATCAAAAAATTCAAAAACTTCAAAAACATCAATAACATATAAAACATCAAAAACATAATAAACACCAAATACACGAAACATCAAAAACATCAAAAACAACAAAAAGATCATAAACATCAAAAACATCAAAATCATCAAAAACATCAATAACATCATAAACATCAAAACATTAAAAACATCAAAACATCAAAAACATAAAAACATCATAAAATCAAAAACATCAAAAACATCTAAATCATCAAAAACATCAAAATCATCAAAAACATCAAAAACTTCAAAAACATCAAAAACATGAAAAACATCAAAACATTAAAAACATCAAAACATCAGAAACATAAAAACATCATAAAATCAGAAACATCAAAAACATCACAAATCATCAAAAATATCAAAAACATCAAAAACATCAAAAACTTCAAAAACATCAATAACATATAAAACATCAAAAACATAAAAAACACCAAAAACATCAAAAACATCAAAACATCAAAAACATCAAAAAAATCAAAAACTTCAAAAACATCAATAACATATAAAACATCAAAACATCAAAAACATAAAAACATCAAAAAGATCAAAAACATTAAAAACATCAAAAACATAAAAACATCATAAAATCAAAAACATCAAAAACATCAATAACATCAAAATCACCAAAAACATCAAAGACATCAAAAACATTAAAAACATCAAAAATATCAAAAACATCAAAAACATCAAAATCATCAAAAACATCAAAGACATTAAAAACATCAAAAACATCAAAACATCAAAACATCAAAACATCAAAAACATCAATAACATATAAAACATCAAAAACATAAAAAACACCAAAAACATCAAAAACATCAAAAACATCAAAAACGTCAATAACATCAAAATCATCAAAAACATTAAAAACGTCAAAACATCAAAAACATTAAAAAAACAAAGACATCAAAAACATCAAAAACATCAAAAACATCAAAAACATCAAAAACATCAAAACATCAAAAACATCAAATACATCAAAAACATCAAAAACATCAAAAACATCAATAACATCAAAAACATCAAAAACATCAAAAACATCAAAAACATGAAAAACATTAAAAACATCAGAAACATAAAAACATCATAAAATCAAAAACATCACTAAAATCATCAAAAACATCAAAAACATCAATAACATCAAAAACATCAGAAACATCAAAATCATCAAAAACATCAAAATATTAAAAACATCAAAACATCAGAAACATAAAAACATTAAATCAAAAACATCAAAAACATCACAAATCATCAAAAACATCAAAAACATCAAAAACTTCAAAAACATCAATAACATATAAAACATCAAAAACATAAAAAACACCAAAAACACAAAACATCAAAAACATCAAAAATATCAAAAACGTCAATAACATATAAAACATCAAAAACATAAAAAACACCAAAAACATCAAAAACATCAAAAACATCAGAAACATAAAAACATCATAAAATCAAAAACATCAAAAACATCACAAATCATCAAAAACATCAAAAACATCAATAACATCAAAACATCAGAAACATCAAAATCATCAAAAACATCAAAATATTAAAAACATCAAAACATCAGAAACATAAAAACATTAAATCAAAAACATCAAAAACATCACAAATCATCAAAAACATCAAAAACATCAAAAACTTCAAAAACATCAATAACATATAAAACATCAAAAATATAAAAAAAACACCAAAAACACAAAACATCAAAATCATCAAAAACATCAAAAACGTCAATAACATATAAAACATCAAAAACATAAAAAACACCAAAAACATCAAAAACATCAAAAACATCAAAAACATCAAAAACATCAAAAACATCAAAAACATCAAAAACATCAAAAACATTAAAAACATTAAAAAATCAAAGACATCAAAAACATCAAAAACATCAAAAACATCATAAACATCAAAACATCAAAAACATCAAAAACATCAAAAACATCAAAAACATCAAAAACATCAAAAACATGAAAAACATTAAAAACATCAGAAACATAAAAATATCATAAAATCAAAAACATCACAAATCATCAAAAACATCAAAAACATCAATAACATCAAAAACATCAGAAACATCAAAAACATCAAAAACATCAAAATATTAAAAACATCAAAACATCAGAAACATAAAAACATAAAATCGAAAACATCAAAAACATCACAAAACATCAAAAACATCAAAAACTTCAAAAACATCAAAAACATATAAAACATCAAAAACATAAAAAACACCAAAAACACAAAACATCAAAAACATCAAAAACATCAAAAACATCAAAAAAATCAAAAACTTCAAAAACATCAATAACATATAAAACATCAAAAACATAAAAAACACCAAAAACATCAAAAACATCAAAAACATCAAAAACATCAAACACATCAAAAACATCAAAAACGTCAATAACATATAAAACATCATAAACATAAAAAACACCAAAAACATCATAAACATCAAAAACATTAAAAACATCAAAAACATTAAAAACATCAAAAACATCAAAAACATCCAAATCATCAAAAACATCAAAAACTTTAAAAACATCAATAACATCAAAAACATCAAAAACATAAAAACACCAAAAACATCAAAAACATTAAAAACATCAAAAAAATCAAAAACATCAAAAACATCAAAAATATCAAAAACATCAAAAGCATCAAAAACATCAAAAACATCAAAACATCAATAGCATCAAAAACATCAAAAACATCAAAACATCAATAACATCTAAACATCAAAACCCCAAAAACATCAAATACATCCAAAACATTAAAAACATCAAACATCAAAAACATCTAAACATCAAAAACATCAATAACATATAAAACATCAAAAACATCTGTAGGTCTTTCGTCTTAAATTAAAAGCACTCTGGTTCATTACATTTTTTATATACATATGTATATGAAGTAGTGTAAATGTTTATTTAATCAACTTATGACAACATGTTCATTTAACTCCAGTTTCACAAATTATAGTCTTATTAAGTCATATTCATTTGACTAATTGTTTCTGTTCTTTCAATTTACTTTTCACCTTTTGCTGCGATCACACGCATCGGTCTTCACTTAAGTTTCAACTTCTACTCCCTTTTTCCAATTCGCTCACTCGCTTGTTAACTTTACTGATTCACTCGCTCATCTAATTCGTTCGCTTTTAATTCTATGTTAATTTATTTCTCTTACAGCTATGTTAATTCTTAATTCCTACATTCGGCCATCCTACATTCATAATCGTCCCGCATTATGGACACCTCTCTTTCATATACTCTGCAACAGTATTTGTCTTGTTAGGACCCTCCTCTTCTCCAACGTTCTCTACCGCATACCTGCCATGCCTTAGCTTTCTTACGATCTTGTACGGACCTAAGTACTTCTTTTTAAGCTTTAATCCTGGCCAAACTGCGTTCTTTTGATAGCAACCAAATCATTAATTACATATTCTTTCTCGATCTTTCTATTCTTATCAAATGCCTTACGATTCTCTGCCTGAATACTTGCTATATTTTCTCTAGCTGCTCTACGGATCTTGTCCTTCTCTTCCTGTAACTCATTTAGCATGTCTTCATCTAAAATATCTTTGAGTTGTTTGTCATAGTTTGTCCTCATTTCCAATCCTGTTAAACTTCTAAAATGAGATATCTTCGTGCTTCTGGGAGGTGATGAATTAATAAACTGCTGAACTCTACCTACACTCTTCTTGCGCTTCTTCTTTTTGCATCCCTTCTCCTCGCCCTTCTTGGTCATGCGCTTCTTGCCCTTCTTCTTCTTTCCTCGATTATCCTCCGGATCATAAGCATCACCCTCGTCATTATTGGGCTTTAATGAGTTCTCCTTCTTGAACTTGTTACCAATCTTGGTTTTGGCCTTCTTGCGCACCACAGGCGTGCCGTCCTCCAGGTCATCAACTGCCTCTGCGGACAGTTTATCTTTCTCCTTGTCCTCTTTTTGCAAATGTGCTAAATCTATCTCTGAGTTTCTATAAAAAGTATCCACTGCCATCACCTGCTGTAAAGCTGCCTGAATATCTGCCTCTTCCGAGCCTAAAGTAATTGCGTCTGCATGGATATCATCATCAACTAGCTCTGACATTTCATTATTCTTGAGACTAAAGGTTGCTCCGTTTTTACCAATATTGATGTCCACAAACTCAAAAACATCGTTGCCAATAACACAACTATAAGGAATATCAATATCTCGCACTACATGAAAACATATTCTTATTGGAATACGATCCAACTGTGTGTCAATTTCAAACGATCCTAAAGTGTAAATCTTCGAGTTCCCTATACCAATGAGCTCTTTAATATCTGGGTTCAACCTGACAGGATAGGTCAATTTCTTATATAAATTCTCGCTTATGGTACAGATATCACTGCCTGTATCTATAACAGCTGATATTGCGTGTTTACCAATTTGAACGTCTTTGAACACTCTATTAAACATCGCCTGTATCAACTGCTGTATGTTAGCCTTCGCTTTCCAATCAGAATTATCCTCCTTGGTAGTCGTAGCATCGCATTGATGTGCCTTATGTCCTGGCTTATGACATTTAAAGCAAACTGATTCTTTTTGCAATCTCTAGCTAAATGATCTTTGTCTCCGCATTGAAAGCATCTAAACTCTTTTTTCCACTACCTGAAGTTTCTGCTTTCTCTTGTTTTGCTTTTGGTTTATGTTCCACACTTACAGATATCTTTGAATAAACATTCAATTTCTCTTTCAATTCTTTTAAATCAGTTGATTGATATAGTACCATCTTGTTCTGTTTCGAATCCTGAATACCCTCGATAATGTACTCAATAATGCTCTCTTCATCTAGATTATATTTTTAGCAATACCTTTCATCGTATAATAGTATTCTATTAATGATTCATTCGCCTTTTTCTTTCTGTTCTCTAGCTGTTTATGTATCTGCTTGGCTGTCAATTTCACGGTAAACTCCTCTGATAAAGCCTCTTTAAGTGTTGCCCAATTTGTAAGACTATCTTGGCTATTTACAAACAACTTAGCTGCTCCTTTTATCAATTGTCGCCCATATATAAACTTCTGCAACTCGTTCCATTGTACAGTAACAGCTATACTTTCAAAGTCTGTCAGCCAATCAGTGACATTGCTCTGGTTACTGCCGTCAAAATCTACTAAGGAATCTTGAATATCTTTCAGTGTGAACGACATTGTGTTTGTTTTAACTGGCGCTACTCTATCCTCTAAATTATCAGATATAGAGTCTTCGTACACTGATTCGTTGAGTCTATCTATTCCAAAATGAGTCAGCAAGCGATTCTGTAACTGCTGCTTAAGTCCTTGGGTTGATAATCCTAACTCTCTAAGCTTAATCTTTAACCCTGCTACTGTTAATTGTGTGATCTCTTCTTGCAGCATTTCTTTTTTACACTTAAATAAAAATCAATATCAATAACCTACAAATGGATTCAAAATATGCAAACTGTCAATTTAGTATACTTATTACTAAACTTATGTGACTGCGGATTATCGAAGTCTCAACTCTTCGTCTCTCGTCTGCGTGGCAATTACGTCTCTGTTGTTGCCTGCACTCGTCGCACACAATTCCAGCGTTGTATACACACACAGCTGGTGTGTATCGCCTCTGCT
This sequence comes from Drosophila pruinosa, assembly GCA_018150935.1. NCBI lineage: Eukaryota > Metazoa > Arthropoda > Insecta > Diptera > Drosophilidae > Drosophila > Drosophila pruinosa. Next base: position 149,341 of record JAECWR010000192.1, read on the forward strand.
TCGTAGATTTTCTTTATCCGTTGTGAGCACTTGGTGCACACTTTCCGCCTCTGCTTTGTTCTTCGTCTTTAACAAACTCTGCGTCGCCAAATTTCTAGTCCAGTTTGTGCAGCGTAATTACGTCGTTGCAATAAGCGAATTCGCCCTGATGTTTCGCTCCCGAAACTTCGTCTCGATTCGCCGTCTCTGATGCTCTGACCTTTCTCTCTTTAGCAATTCTGCAGCGTAATTATGTCGTTGCAATAAACGAATTCGACCTGATGTTTCGCTCCCGAAACTTCGTCTCGATTCGCTGTCTCTGATGCTCTGACCTTTCTCTCTTTAGCAATACTGCAGCGTAATTACGTCGTTGCAATAAGCGAATTCGACCTGATGTTTCGCTCCCGAAACTTCGTCTCGATTCGCCGTCTCTGATGCTCTGACCTTCCTCTCTTTAGCAATTCTGCAGCGTAATTACGTCGTTGCAATAAGCGAATTCGACCTGATGTTTCGCTCCCGAAACTTCGTCTTAATTCGCCGTCTCTGATGCGTTGACTTTTCTCTCTTTAGCAATTCTATGCGTTCTCTCTCGCTTATCGTTGATATCCTCTGACTCTGCTGCTGAACCGCTACTTTCGTGTGATCTCGGTCGCTCTCATCTGTGCCATTTTCTAATGCGTAATTTCGTCACTACGCATAATTTGTCATCAAATGTCACTGTTGATTTCTAATATATTGCCACACAATTTGATGATTGTGTTCAATGTATTTACACTACTTTCATATAAAATGGATCCTGGACGAGCCTCCAATTATTGTAGGAGTAGAATTAGGTCTTTCGTTTTAAATTAAAAACACTCTGGTTCATTCCATTTTTATATACATATGTATATGAAGTATTGTAAATGTTTATTTAATCAACTTATGATAACATGTTCATTTAACTCAAGTTTCACAAATTAACTTATAGTCTTATTAAGTCATAATTCATTTGACTAATTGTTTTTGTTCTTTCAATTTACTTTTCACCTTTTGCTGCGATCACACGCGTCTGTCTTCACTTAAGTTTCAACTTCTACTCCCTTTTTCCAATTCGCTCACTCGCTTGTTAACTTTACTGATTCACTCGCTCATCTAGTTCGTTCGCTTTTAATTCTATGTTAATTCATTTCTCTTACAGCTATGTTAATTCTTAATTCCTACACATCAAAAATATCAAAAACATTAAAAACATCAAAAAATCAAAGACATCAAAAACATCAAAACATCAAAAATATCAAAAGCATCGAAAACATCAAAAACATCTAAACATCAAAACCTCAAAAACATCTAAACATCAAAACATCAAAGACATCTAAACATCTAAGCCTCAAAAACATCAAAAACATCAAAAGCATCTTTAACATCAAAAACATCAAAAACATCAAAAACATCAAAACATTAAAAACATCAAAACATCAAAACATCATAAAATCAAAAACATCAAAAACATCAAAAACATCAAAATCATCAAAAACATCAAAAACATCAAAAACTTCAAAAACATTAATAACATATAAAACATGAAAAACATAAAAAAACACCAAAAACATCAAAAACATCAAAAACATCAAAATCATCAAAATCATCAAAAACATCAAAAACATCAAAACATTAAAAACATCAAAACATCAAAAACATAAAAACATCATGAAATCAAAAACTTCAAAAAAATCAATAACATATAAAACATCAAAAACATAAAAAACACCAAAAACATCAATAACATATAAAACATCAAAAACATAAAAAACACCAAAAACATAAAAAACATCAAAAACATCAAAAACATCAAAAACATCAAAAACATCAAAAATATGAAAACATTAAAAACATTAAAAACATCAAAACATCAAAAACATCTAAACATCAAAACTTTAAAAATATCAAAAACATCATAAAATCAAAAACATCAAAAACATCAAAAACATCAAAAACATCAAAATCATCAAAAAACATCAAAAACATAAAAACATCAAAAACATCAAAAACTTCAAAAATATCAAAAACATCAAAAACTTCAAAAACATCTAAACATCAAAACCTCAAAAACATCAAAAACATCAAAACATTAAAAACATCAAAACATTAAAAACATCAAAACATAATAAAATCAAAAACATCAAAATCATCAAAAACATCAAAAACATCAATAACATATAAAACATCAAAGACATAAAAAACACCAAAAACATCAATAACATTAAAAACATCAAAAAATCAAAAGCATCAAAAATCTCAAAAACATCTAAACATCGAAACGTCAAAAACATTAAAAATATCAAAAACATCGAAAACATCAAAAATATCAAAAACATTAAAACATCAAAAAAATCAAAAACATTAATAACATCAAAAATACCAAAATCTTCAAAAACATTAAAAACATCAAAACATCAAAAACATCAAAAATATCAAAAACATCAAAAACATCAAAAACATCAAAAACATCAAAAACATCAAAATGGGCTGGCTTATAATATACATACTTAAACGTATTTTATTATATTAAATTCAATAGGTTATGGGCCCAGTCACATTTTCGGCCAAGTGGTGAAATATTTTAATTGTGCAAATAAGAATAATTAAAATAAATAAAAGTGAATTTTCTTATTTAATTATATGTATTTATTGAACACAAATACATATCGGCTTTGCGAAATACATACATACATATGTATGTGTAACGATGCACAAAAACGTTTGGTTGTATATACATAAATAAGTGTAAAAGCAGTACAGCAACGAAAAGTGATTCTAAGAAGCGCAAGGCAAACGGAGAAACAAAGAAGAAAAAAATAAGAACAGTTAGTTTTATCATCGCAACGACGCGTGGTCAAAAGTCAAAAGAAAAAGACATGGATAAAGGAAAGAGGAATATAAAACCGTTTAACGGTGAAAAATATTCAATTTGGAAGTTCCGAGTAAGGGCACTGTTAGAGGAAAACGATTTGTTAAATGTAATTGAGAAAGAACAAACAGAAGTAAGCGAGGAAGTAAAACGGGCAGAAAGAAATGCAAAGGGGATCATAATAGAATATTTGAGTGATTCTTTTTTAAGTTTTGCCAACAGTGGAAATTCGGCAAAGCAGATTTTTGAAAAATTGGATACTATTTATGAGCGTAAAAGCTTGGCATCTCAACTGTCGCAAGCAATTATTCTCTTTAAAACTAAAAAATGATACTCTGCTAGTAAACCATTTTCATTTATTTGATGATTTGATAACTGAGTTAGTTGCGGCTGGAGCCAAGTTGGACGAAATGGACAAAATTGCTCACCTACTTAATACACTTTCGACTAACTATGAAGGAGTAATAACAGCTATAGAAACTCTTACTGAGAGCAATTTGACATTAGACTTTGTTAAGACACGGCTACTAGATCATGAAATAAAGTTAAAAGGAATTAACAAAGACACAAGTGCTAAAGTGCTGCAAGCTATAGGCAATCGAGAGTCTAGGGAAAATACATACAAAAACAAAGCTATGAAATCTATGAAGAAACCTTTTAAGAATAAGTCCAAACTAAAATGTTTTCATTGCAAGAAATTGGGTCATATAAAGAAAGATTGCCTTCTATTAAAAAGGCAGGCAGGAAACCAGAATGTTCCCGATGGAAATAATGTTAGAGAGAGACAGGCTCAGATGGCGACAGAAACACAGCCAGAACGTGCGTTTGCATTTCTGATGAATGCAGAAGTTAGAGAAAGACAGACTCAGAAGGTAGAAACGCAGCAAAAATGCGCATTTGCATTTATGGTGAAATTATTAAATTACACTGAAAAGCCAGGCGAAGTAAATTTTATATTAGATTCGGGGGCATCAGATCACCTAGTGAATAATATTAATTTATTTTCTGAGTATGAAAATTTTAATTTTAACGTGGCTATTGAGATTGCAAAGCGTGGAGAATTTGTTTATGCTACTGCAAAAGGACAAGTTAAACTTAACAATTCTGGAAACAACATTACATTACACAACGTGTTGTATTGTAAGGAATTTCCGCACAATTTGCTATCCGTAAAGAAGATGATAGATGCTGGAATGTCCGTCGAGTTTAATAAGGATGGTATTAAAGTAATCAAGAACGGTAACTTGGTATTTGAAGGAGTATGTAATAGTAAAGTATATACATCTGCAATATCAAATGATGCAAAGTGTCGCTTGTGTCATGAGAGGTTGGGACATATAAGTGTTGGAAAATTCTTAGAAATTAAACGAGATGGCTTGTTTGAAGATAGTGAACTTATAAAAAACGTACAAGTAAGTAGAAGTAAATTATGTGAGGCGTGTATTAACGGAAAGCAATCAAGACTAAAATTTGAAAAACACAAAAATAAAGAAAATATTGAACGTCCACTATTTGTAATTCATTCGGATGTATGCGGTCCGATTACGCCCTCAACTATTGATAATAAAAACTACTATGTAGTATTTATTGATCAATATACACATTATTATGTGACGTATTTAATAACTTATAAATCGGACGTGTTCTTTGTATTTAAAGATTTTGTAGCAAAGAGTGAGGCTCATTTCAATTTAAAAATGGTTAATCTATATATCAATAATGGAAGAGAATATCTCTCTAATGAAATGCGTGAATTTTGTGTCGAAAAAGGTATCAGCTATCATTTAACGGTTCCTCATACCCCACAACTAAATGGTGTTGCAGAGCGGATGATTAGAACAATCACTGAAAAAGCTCGCTCTATGATTAACTGTACTAAACTAAATAAAAGTTTTTGGGGTGAAGCTGTTTTGACAGCAACATATTTAATTAACAGGTCCCCAAGTAGAGCTTTAAAAAATATAAGAAAAACACCATTTGAGATGTGGCATAAAAAGAAGCCAGTATTGAAATATCTAAAGATACTTGTCTCGACAGTATATGCACTAAATAAAGTGCGAAAGCGAAAATTTGACGAGAAATCGATCAAAACTATACTTGTCGGATATGAGCCAAATGGCTATAAGTTGTGGAATGAGAACTCGAGAAAATCTATGACAGCTAGAGATGTAGTGGTGGATGAAATAAACATGAAATCGGTGACTTCAAATGAAAATGACTCTGTGGAAAAACATGATGTTTTTGACCAATACAGTGATTCTCTAATTGGTGAGAATGAAGAGTCGAATTTTCCATTGCAGGAAAATTGTGAATCTACGGATTCGAAGTCTGATGAAAATCCAAATGAAAATTCCACTTGTCTTGAGAATACCGATCCAGTGGCTGAAACTGGTGATAAAATAAAAGAAAATAAAAATCAAGAACGCAGTGAGAGAATTAAAGATAAACCAAAGTTATCATATAGATTTTTAGAAAAGTGTCTGATGAATACCCAAATGTGTTTAAATGATATACCCAATACATATGAAGAGATTAAAACTCGTGATGACTGAACCTTGTGGGTGGATGCCATTAAAGACGAACTAAATTCTCATTTTGTAAATAATACATGGTGCTTAGTGCAAATGCCTAAGGATAAAAACATAGTAGATTGCAAGTGGGTTTTTAGTATAAAACAAGACGAAAATGGTAATTTACTTAAATATAAGGCAAGATTGGTAGCCAGGGGATTCACCCAAGAATATGTGATGGATTATGATGAGACTTTTGCACCAGTTTCACGAATTTCTAGTTTTAGATATCTTTTAGCTTTTTCAAATCAATATAATTTATTGATCCATCAGATGGATGTCAAAACAGCTTTTTTAAATGGAGCACTAAAAGACGAAATTTATATGAAGATTCCAAAAGGTTTAATCCATCATGATGGAAATAAAGTATGTAAACTTAATAAAGCCATTTATGGTCTAAAACAAGCTGCAAGATGCTGGTTTGAGATGTTTGAAAGTGCACTAAAAATTTTGGATTTCGGAGTCTAGAAGTAGACATATATATATATATATATATATATATATATATAGTAACGTATTATATACTCACATTAGTGTAAGCACATAAACTATACAGTATGTACTCCGCACATAAGCATAAACAAAATATTTCTGCACTTAAGAAAAGTATAAGCAGATGGTCAAAGCCAAGAACAGTTCACAGCATCAAAATATACATAAACACAAAACTGTCCTCAGCGCATTGCGCACTCAAATAACCACTTATAAACAAAACGGCCACCAGCGCATCACACACTCAAATAGCGCATTGCGCACTCAAATAACCACTTATAAACAAAACGGCCACCAGCGCATCACACACTCAAATAATGTAAACTAAAATCCAATCCGATTCAGGGTACCAAGCTAAGAAATTGTATTGTACATTTTAGTCTTAAACTGGAGCTCAAATAAAAACAACAGGCCAAGAAATTGTGTCGCATTCTTTTTATTTGAATAATTCAGGGTCTACCTCAGTCTATTGACGGGTTGTTTGTTGGACTCCCAAATTAGTAAAAGTAATATTTTACTGGCGCAGCCGGTAGGATGACAATAGTGCAGTGATGCGATAGCCAGACTTACCAATTCACGAATCTTTGTTATCCGCCAAACAACGTATGCTAAGACAACCCGCGACGGTCAATATCGCGTTAAGTTTAACCAAACCAAGACAGTAACGTGAAACCGTGAAACGCATTTGTCATATAAAAATCACTACAGACGCTCAAGAATTCGTTGGGAAAATAATTCCAAGTCAATTGGTTATTCCGCACAAAAACGAAATAGCTAGAGTGCACATTAACAAACTAAGTAAAACAATTAAGTGTAAAAGTTAAGAAAATTAATACTTAAAATACAAAATCATCAAAATGGCAACACCACCAGCAGTAACCCCAGCAGCAAGCGTTCTTTCTGACAGTAACATGTCACAACTAGAAAGACAAATACAAGCTATAGAGACCTTCCGAGGAGATCATAACGCCCTATACACCTTTATAAGCCGCATCGATTTTGTGTTGTCGCTATATCCCACTACAGACAGTCGTCAACAATACATAATTTTTGGAATCATCGACCGCAACATCAGCGGAGAAGTCATGCGCACTATAAATTCAAACAACATAACAACCTGGACGGAATTAAAGAAACAACTCATCTTATCCTACAAACCACAAGTTCCAAATCATCAACTGTTAGAAGACTTCCGGAATACGCAATTCAAAGGCAACGTTCGCAGCTTCCTAGAAGAAGCCGAGTCAAAAAAGACAACTACTGGCGAGTAAGTTATCATTAGAAAACAATACATCAGAAACAGCATTGTTCAACAGATTAATTAACTCAAGCATTGAATCACTTATTCAAAAGTTACCAACTAGCATTTATTTACGAATTGTTAACTGTAATATACCAGATTTGAGATCACTAATCAATTTGTTACAAGAAAAAGGCCTTTATGAAGATCCTGTTCAAAAAACCCAACCAAAGGTAGTAACTGATGAAAAGCAAAATAAGCCCCGTTTTGATAACCGTACTAACGTCACAAATAATTCCTACAATCGCAATACACCACTCCAACCGTATTTCAACCCTATAATGATGCAACCAAATTATCAAGGGCCATATCGTCCACCCATGCCTAACTATCCTTACCCAAATTATCAGCCTCACAGTAACAATATACCTTGCCCAATTCCCTCAATACCATACATGCCCAGACCCAACACACACATGCAACGGCAAAACGCCTTTGATGCAAATCGCTTTGGTCAGTACCAAACCCAACAACAACCACAAACACGACAACTACCTAACGCAAATCCGTTTACAAATAACAACCCAACCAAACGTATGAGATCTACTGATAGCGGACAGACAAAAATGAGTATAGAAGAAACTCGAAACCAAGAAGAAGAAAGTAATTTACCATATGACCCATATAACTTCTATCACGACCCAAATTTTTATTACTATCCAGCATACTATCCTGAACAATATCACCCACAATACTTAAACTATCAAGACCCTCAAATACCCATAAAAGAGGAAGAAATGAAGAAGTAAAATCTGATATTGTCACCGGGCCAGCTGAAAATTTTCAGCCACCAGCCTCGGAGCCCTCCAGTACATAATTATCCCTCACAAAGGAGATAAATTAAAATGTCTAATAGATACAGGATCCACAGTTAATATGATGAGTACTAATGTTTTCAACTTACCAGTCAGTGATACAGAATGCCTCCTCCTCACTAGTAATGGTCCACTCACTATCACCAAAAGTGTGCATTTACCAGTCAATAATTATTTTAAAAACCAACATAAATTCCTGTTACACCAATTTTCTACAAACTATGACCTCTTAATTGGCAGAAATTTACTGTCACAAGCGCAAGCTGTGATAGATTACAAAAATAAAACAGTAACACTTTATAATTATAAACACAAACTTATTAATCAAACTGTCGAAAAGGAATCAAAACAATCACAAGAAACTAACTTTCAATGTCAAAAACCCATTCTCAATACCGAAACTAATCTCACTCCAAGTTTCTATAGATTAGACCATTTGAATAGCGAAGAAAAATTTAGAACTAAATCTTTACTTCAACAATATGAACACATCCAATACAAAAAAGGCGATAAGTTAACTTTTTAGCAACCAAGAAAAACATACCATAAATACTACACATAACTCACCCATTCATGCCAAATATAATTACCCTCAAGCTTATGAACAAGAAGTTGAAACCCAAATCGAAGAAATGCTACAACAAGGCATTATTCGCGCTAGTAATTCTCCATACAATAGCCCCATCTGGGTTGTGCCAAAAAAACAAGATGCTTCAGGAGAAGAAAAATTTAGAATCGTCATTGATTATAGAAAACTCAACGAAATTACAGTAAATGACCGATATCCCATTCCAAATATGGATGAAATACTAGGAAAATTGGGAAAATGTAACTATTTTACCACAATAGACCTAGCTAAAGGATTTCACCAAATTGAAATGGATCATGACTCTATTGCCAAAACAGCTTTCTCCACCAAAAATGGCCACTATGAATATTTACGTATGCCATTCGGTTTAAAAAATGCACCTGCAACATTCCAACGTTGCATGAATAATATTCTTCGCCCCCTTTTAAATAAACACTGTCTTGTTTACCTTGATGATATAATTGTATTTTCCACATCGCTTGATGAACATTTAAATTCACTCCGATTAGTCTTTGATAAATTAGCTGAAGCCAACCTAAAACTCCAACCCGATAAATGTGAATTTTTAAGGCAAGAAACTACATTTTTAGGACACGTCATAACACCACATGGAATAAAACCCAATCCTCAGAAAATCAAAGCTATCACAGATTATCCGTTACCAACAAAAACCAAAGAAATTAAAGCATTTCTAGGACTAACTGGTTATTACCGAAAATTCATTCCCAATTTCTCTGACATTGCAAAACCTATGACAATAGCACTAAAAAAGAATGCAAAAATAGATACAAAAAACCCTGAATATGTTTCCTCATTTGAAAAACTTAAATGCCTCATATCAGATGACCCGATTTTAATAGTTCCAAATTTCAATCGTAAATTTTCCTTAACCACAGACGCTAGTAATGTAGCTCTTGGTGCCGTCGAACATTAAATAATCATGAATTAAACTACAGCGCCATAGAAAAAGAACTTTTAGCCATTGTATGGGCTACCAAAACCTTTCGTCACTACTTGTTAGGACGCCATTTTGAAATACTAAGTGATCATCAACCATTATGTTGGTTACACCGAATGAAAGACCCAAACTCAAAATTGTCTCGTTGGAAAATTAAATTGTCCGAATATGATTTCGATATCAAATACATTAAAGGTAAAGAAAATTACGTAGCTGATGCTCTATCCCGAGTAAAAATAGAACATACTTACTTCGGCGAGCAAACACAACATAGCTCCAATGAAGACAGCAGTAATCTCATTAGCCTCACTGAAAAACCAGTTAACACATTCAATAGACAAATAATATTTTCCAAAGGCCCACCAAGTATTAAACACGAAACCTACTTTAATAAACAAATAACTCACATCTCTTATGATGAAATGACAAACGAAAAAGCAGAATTATACCTAATCAACCACTTCTGTACTAAATCCAGTGTTCTGTACATAGACAATGATGCAGATTTTGAAGTGCTCCAAGTAGCACATCAAACGATTATTAACACAAAACATACCAAAATTGCTCGCAGCCTCATTTTATTAAAAAATATACCCTCATATGCTAAATTTAAAGAATTAGTTCTGACAACTCACGAAAAACTCTTACACCCAGGAATACAGAAAACAAACAAACTCTTCGGCGAAACTTATTATTTCCCAAATAGTCAATTACTCATTCAGAACATAATAAATGAATGCCACATTTGTAACCTATCCAAAACAGAACATCGTAATACGAATATGCCAATGAAAATCACGCCTAAACCTGAACACTGTCGCGATAAGTTCGTAATAGACATCTACTCTTCTGAAGGCAACCATTATTTAAGTTGCATAGACATTTACTCAAAATTTGCCACTCTCGAAAAAATAAAAACAAAAGATTGGATAGAATGCAAAAATGCTCTAATGCGAATATTTAATGTTTTAGGAAACCCAGACTATTAAAAGCAGACAGAGACGGCGCATTCTCCAGCCTAGCCCTTAAGCGATGGCTCGAAAGCGAAAATATAGAGTTAAAACTTAATACAGCAAAGACAGGTATAGCAGACATAGAAAGATTACACAAAACCATAAACGAAAAAAATTCGTATAATAAAAAATTCAGACGACAATGAAATCAAACTAAGCAAGATAGAAACAATACTTGACATATACAACCACAAAACCAAACATGACACTACAGGACAGACTCCCGCTCACATATTTCTTTACGCCGGACAACCAACTCTAAATACTCAAGAAATAAAAGAAAACAAAATCAATGAAATGAACAAAAACAGACAGGAATATGAAATCGACACCAAATATAGAAAGGGCCCGCTACAGAAAGGAAAATTAGAAAACCCATTTAAATCCAATAAAAACATAGAACAAGTTGATCCCGACCATTACAAAATCACTAATAGAAATAGAGACACATACTATTATAAAACACAGTTCAAGAAAAAAAGAAAATTAATCACATCCCAATTCCGCAGGTCTCTGGATCACAGTGCTGACACTTCTTCTACTAATTACCCCAGGTCACACTCAACAAATTCAAATAAGTAACATCGACACAGATCATGGTTACCTACTCTTCTCAAGTAAACCAATTCAATTGCCATCAGCATATGAACATCATTGTTTAAGAATGAATTTAACAGAAATAAACACAATAACTGATTCATTCGGTAACAAAATACTCAATACCTTAACACCAACCAGAAATAAATTTTTATACAATAAACTACTCAAAGAATTAAATGGGATAACAATTCATCAAGAAAAAAGACAAAAACGAGGATTACTTAACATAGTAGGCACCGCATACAAATATCTTTTTGGCACACTCGACGAAAACGATAGAGTAGAAATTCAAAATAATCTAGAAACCGTTGCTCAAAATTCAGTCAAAGTCCACGAATTAAATGACGTAATACAATCAGTAAATGATAGATTAGAAAAACTCAAACAATATGAAAATAATCACAACAGTATTGACACACTTACATACGAACTCATGCAATTCATTGAATTTATTGAAGACATAGAAATGGGAATGCAACTTTCCCGACTCGGACTTTTTAACCCAAAACTATTAAACTATGACAAATTAGAAAATGTCAACAGCCAAAATATACTACTTATTAAAACATCCACTTGGATTAATCATAAAGACAACCATTTACTAATTATATCCCACATACCCATTGCACATGAAGGAAAAAATACAGTTAAAATTACTCCCTACCCTGACCACAACGGTTATCAACTAGACTACACGGATGCTAAGTCCTATTTTGAAAACAAAAATAAAATCTACAACGAAGAACATGAAGAAGTACACAACGATTGTATTACAAATATAATTAAAAGTAAAAACCCGATCTGTAATTTTACCCCCATAAATACAAAAGAAATGATTAAGTATATCGAACCTAATATAATTTTAACTTGGAACCTAACCGAAACAACTATCACACAAAATTGTCAAAAATCAAATAGCAATATAAAAATTAGTGGAAATAAAATTATAAGAATAACCCAGTGTAAACTTGAAATTGGAAACATTATTCTAAGCAAAAATTATTTGAAACCTGAAATAGACCTAACACCATTATATCCACCACTTGAAATAACTAAAATCAAAAATATACAGCATAATGACATTGTTAAACTTATATCACAAAATAATTTTACATTTTACATGATTATAATAATTATAATTTTTATTCTCATTATACTATGCTTGTATTCAAAATATGTAACAAAAAACCCACTTACGATGTTATACTTAAAAATAAGAAAACAAAAAAATGAAAATACTTCGACCCCAGAAAATTCAACAGTCAATATTGAAACGACACAACACCCATTGCCCACATTATACTCAGCCTAACCATAGGCTTCCTTTTAAGGGAAGGGAAGTAACGTATTATATACTCACATTAGTGTAAGCACATAAACTATACAGTATGTACTCCGCACATAAGCATAAACAAAATATTTCTGCACTTAAGAAAAGTATAAGCAGATGGCCAAAGCCAAGAACAGTTCACAGCATCAAAATATACATAAACACAAAACTGTCCTCAGCGCATTGCGCACTCAAATAACCACTTATAAACAAAACGGCCACCAGCGCATCACACACTCAAATAGCGCATTGCGCACTCAAATAACCACTTATAAACAAAACGGCCACCAGCGCATCACACACTCAAATAATGTAAACTAAAATCCAATCCGATTCAGGGTACCAAGCTAAGAAATTGTATTGTACATTTTAGTCTTAAACTGGAGCTCAAATAAAAACAACAGGCCAAGAAATTGTGTCGCATTCTTTTTATTTGAATAATTCAGGGGTCTACCTCAGTCTATTGACGGGTAGTTTGTTGGACTCCCAAATTAGTAAAAGTAATATTTTACTATATATATATATATATATATATATATTCTAGATGAAGGAGATATACATAAAAATATATATGTACTCTTATATGTTGACGATATAATAATTTCTACTAGTGATTCCGAAAGAATGTCTAAATTTAAAACATATCTTTTGAATAAGTTTCAAATGACCGATCTAAATGAAATACGATATTTTATTGGCATAAAAATTGAAAGAAAAAATTATCAAATTTGTCTCAGTCAATCTGCATATATTAAAAATGTTTTAAAAAAATTCAATATGGAAGATTGTAATCCAGTTGGGACTCCTCTTCCAAGCAAAATAAATTATGAGGCTTTGCAAGTAGAAGAGTCATATGAAGCATCATGTAGGAATTTAATTGGTTGTTTAATGTACGTTATGTTATGTACACGACCGGATTTAAGTACATCGATAAGTATCTTAAGTCGATATACTAACTACAATAATAGAGAATTATGGCAATGTCTTAAAAGAATTTTAAGATATCTAAAGGGAACTGTCAATTTAAAGTTATAATTTAAAAGGAATTTGAAAGTAAATAAAATTCTTATGGGGTACGTTGATTCTGATTGGGCCGGAAATGAGACTGACAGAAGAAGTACTACAGGGTACATATTTAAATTGTTTGAAAATTGCTCAATTTGCTGGAGTACTATGAAACAAAAATCTGTCGCTGCTTCATCTACCGAAGCTGAATATATGGCCTTATTCGAAGGAGTAAGGGAAGCATTATGGCTAAAATCATTAACAAATGAAATTAAATTAGAATTAAATGGTCCAATAGTTATTTTCGAGGATAACCAAGGTTGTATAAGTATAGCCAATAATCCCACTTGCCACAAGAGAACTAAGCACATAGATATCAAATATCATTTTACCAGGGAACAAATTGAAAACAAACTAATTTGTGTTAAGTATCTTTCCACAGATTTACAATTGGCTGATATTTTGACAAAGCCACTACCAACTGCCAGGTTCACTGCACTGCGAGACCAACTGGGGCTAACCGAATCTTGAATGATAAAAACAATCTGAATGAGCAAAATGAATTTTTATATGAAGTCTGAATCTTTTATATATATATATAACCATAATCAAAACAATTACTAGTCTAATCATTACGATGTATATCTAACTGAATCTTAAATGATGAAAATAATCTAAATGAGAAAAATGAATTTTTATATGAAGTCTGTATCTATTATATATATATAACCATAATCAATTCAAAACAATTACTAGTCTAATCATTACTATGTTTATCTAACTGAATCTTGAATGATGAAAATAATCTGAATAAGCAAATTAATTTTTATATGAAGTTTGAATCTTTTATATATATAACCATAATCAAACCAAAACAATTACTAGTCTAACTATTACTATGTTTATTTAAGTGAATCTTGTTAAATTTTTATTTGATTGAACTAATTGGGTTTTACTGGGTTTCCCCAATTCTTTGCAGCAAATACTGGTTCAATAAAAGCAGCCCCAGAGAAAAAAGAAAATAATAAGAATACAACCATTAGAAAACGCGCACTCGTCTGAAAGTAATTTTAATTTCATTAAATTATTTTGATCAATTTGTATCAGTGTGATTTTTGAGGTGGCGTGTTGAAAATACAAAAGTCACAGTCAAAGTTGCGTGTATGTAGAGAGTGATGAAATTAAGAGCATCATGTAAGAGAGAACGCGCTCTGTTATTGTTCTCTTGGTACTCTGTCATTGTCGCCTTCACATGCATGTTAGAGAGTAATCGTTATATTCGCTTGCAGATAACGAGAGTGCAGTTCTATCGGTTGGTTAAATAAAATAATTATTGAACAGTTAGAACAATAAAAAAGTGTTTCACTATTTGGTTGATGGGCTGGCTTATAATATACATACTTAAACGTATTTTATTATATTAAATTCAATACATCTAAACATCAAAACCTCAGAAACACCAAATACATCGAAAACATTAAAATCATCAAAACATCAAAAACATCAAAACATTCAAAACATCAAAACATCAAAACATACAAACATCATAGATTCACTCGCTCATCTAGATCGTTCGCTTTTAATTCTATGTTAATTCATTTCTCTTACAGCTATGTTAATTCTTAATTCCTACACATCAAAACATTAAAAACATCAAAAACATCATAAAATCAAAAACATCAAAAACATCAAAATCATCAAAAACATCAAAAACTTCAAAAACATCAATAACATATAAAACATCAAAACATAAAAAAAACATCAAAAACATCAAAAACATCAAAAACATCAAAAACATCAAAAACATCAAAACCATCAAAAACATCAAAACATTAAAAACATCAAAACATCAAAAACATAAAAACATCATGAAATCAAAAACTTCAAAACATCAAAATCATCAAAAACATCAAAAACATCAATAACATCAAAAACATCAAAAACATCAAAAACATCATAATCATCAATAACATCAAAAAATCAATAACATATAAAACATCAAAACATAAAAAACACAAAAAACATCAAAAATATCAATAACATATAAAACATCAAAAACATAAAAAAAACACCAAGAACATCAAAACATCAAAAACATCAAAAACATTAAAAACATCAAAACATCAAAAACATCAAAAATATCAAAAACATCAAAAACATCAAAAACATCAAAAACATCAAAAACATCAAAACATTAAAAACATCAAAACATCAAAAACATCAAAACTTTAAAAACATCAAAACATTCAAAACTTCAAAAACATCAACAACATATAAAACATCAAAAACATAAAAAACACCAAAAACATCAAAAACATCAAAAACATCAAAAACATCAAAAACATCAAAAACATCAAAAACATCAAAATCATCAAAAACATCAAAAACATCAATAACATATAAAACACATAAAACATCAGAAACATAAAAAACACCAAAAACATCAAAACATCAAAAACATCAAAAACATCAGAAACATTAAAAACATCAGAAATATCAGAAACATCAAAAACATCAATATCATCAAAAATATCAAAAAATCAAAGACATCAAAAACATCAAAAACATCAAAAACATCAAAAACATCAAAAACATCAAAAACATCAAAAACATCAAAATCATCACAAAACATCAAAAACATCAAAACATTAAAAACATCAAAACATCAAAAACATAAAAACATCATGAAATCAAAAACTTCAAAAACATCAAAATCATCAAAAACATCAAAACATCAATAACATCAAAAACATCAAAAACATCAAAAACATCATAATCATCATAATCATCAAAAACATCAAAAAAATCAATAACATATACAACATCAAAACATAAAAAACACAAAAAACATCAAAAATATCAATAACATATAAAACATCAAAAACATAAAAAACACCAAGAACATCAAAAACATCAAAAACATCAAAAACATCAAAAACATCAAAAACATCAAAACATTAAAAACATCAAAACATCAAAAACATCTAAACATCAAAACTTTAAAAACATCAAAACATTCAAAACATCAAAAACATAAAAACATCATAAAATCAAAAACATCAAAAACATCAAAATCATCAAAACATCAAAAACATAAAAAACTTCAAAAACATCAAAAACATAAAAAACATCAAAAACATAAAAAACACCAAAAACATCAAAAACATCGAAAACATCAAAAACATCAATAACATATAAAACACATAAAACATCAGAAACATAAACACCAAAAACATCAAAAACATCAAAAACATCAAAAACATCAAAAACATCAAAAACATCAAAAACATCAGAAACATCAAAAACATCAAAAACATCAAAAACATCAAAATCATCAAAAATATCAAAAATATCAAAAAATCAAAGACATTAAAAACATCAAAAACATCAAACACATCAAAAACATCAAGAACGTCAAAAACATCAAAAACATCAAAAACATCAAAAACATCAAAAACATCAGAAACATCAAAAAGCATCAAAAACATCAAAATCATCAAAAATATCAAAAATCAAAGACATTAAAAACATCAAAAACATCAAAATATAAAAAACACAAACAACATCAAAAATATCAATAACATATAAAACATCAAAAACATAAAAAACACCAAGAACATCAAAAACATCAAAAACATTAAAAACATCAAAAACATCATAAACATCAAAAACATCAAAAACATCAAAAACATCAAAAACATCAAAACATTAAAAACATCAAAACATTCAAAACATCAAAAACATAAAAACATCATAAAATCAAAAACATCAAAAACATCAAAATCATCAAAACATCAAAAACATCAAAAACATAAAAAACTTCAAAAACATCAACAACATATAAAACATCAAAAACATAAAAAACACCAAAAACATCAAAAACATCAAAAACATCAAAAACATCAAAAACATCAAAAACATCAAAAACATCAAAATCATAAAAAACATCAAAAACATCAAAAACATCAAAAACATAAAAAACACCAAAAACATCAAAAACATCAAAAACATCAAAAACATCAAAAACATCAAAAACATCAAAAACATCAAAAACATCAAAAACATCAAAAACATCAAAAACATCAAAATCATCAAAAATATCAAAAAATCAAAGATTTTAAAAACATAAAAACATAATGAAATCAAAAACTTCAAAAACATCAAAATCATCAATAACATCAAAAAACATCAAAAACATCATAATCATCAAAAACATCAAAAAAATCAATAACATATAAAACATCAAAACATAAAAAACACACAAAAACATCAAAATATCAATAACATATAAAACATCAAAAACATAAAAAACACCAAGAACATCAAAAACATCAAAAACATCAAAAACATCAAAAACATCAAAACATCAAAAACATCAAAACATCAAAACATCAAAACAATAAAAACATCAAAACATCAAAAACATCTAAACATCAAAACTTTAAAAAACATCAAAACATTCAAAACATCAAAAACATAAAAACATCATAAAATCAAAAACATCAAAACATCAAAATCATCAAAACATCAAAAACATCAAAAACATAAAAACTTCAAAAACATCAACAACATATAAAACATCAAAAACATAAAAAACTTCAAAAACATCAACAACATATAAAACATCAAAAACATAAAAAACAACAAAAACATCAAAAACATCAAAAACATCAAAAACATCAAAATCATCAAAAACATTAAAAACATCAATTAAAAAATAAAACACATAAAACATCAGAAACATAAAAAACACCAAAAACATCAAAAACATCAAAAACATCAAAAACATCAAAAACATCAAAAACATTAAAAACATTAAAAACATCAAAAACATTAAAAACATTAAAAACATCAAAAACACCAGAAACATCAAAAAAAACATCAAAAAAACATCAAAAATATCAAAAACATAAAAACACCAAAATCTTCAAAAACATTAAAAACATTAAAACATCAAAAATATCAAAAACATCAAAAACATCAAAAACATCAAAAACATCAAAAACATCAAAAACATCGAAAACATCTAAACATCAAAACCTCAAAACATCAAATACATCAAAACATCAAAAACATCAAAAACATCAAAACATTCAAAACATCAAAACATAAAAAACATAAAATCAAAAATATCAAAAACATCAAAAACATCAAAAACATCAAAATATCAAAAAATCAAAGACATTAAAAACATCAAAAACATCAAAAAACATCAAAAATATCAAAAACATAAAAACACCAAAAACATCAAAACATCAAAAACATCAAAACATCAAAAACATCAAAAAAATCAAAAACATCAAAAAACATTAATAACATCAAAAACACCAAAATCTTCAAAAACATTAAAAACATTAAAACATCAAAAACATCAAAAATATCAAAAATATCAAAAACATCAAAAACATCAAAAACATCAAAAACATCAAAAACATCAAAAACATCAAAACATCAAAAACATCGAAAACATCTAAACATCAAAACCTCAAAAACATTAAATACATCAAAACATCAAAAACATCAAAACATTCAAAACATAAAAACATAAAATCAAAAATATCAAAAACATCAAAAACATCAAAAACATCAAACACATCAAAAACATCAAAAACATCAAAAACATCAAAATCATCAAAAACATCAAAAACATCAAAAACATCAAAACATCAAAAACATCAAAATCATCAAAAACATCAAAAACATCAAAACATCAAAAACCTCAAAAACATCAATAACATATAAAACATTAAAAACATAAAAAACATCAAAAACATCAGAAACATCAAAAACATCAAAAACATCAAAATCATCAAAAATATCAAAAAATCAAAACATTAAAAACATCAAAAAACATCAAAAATATCAAAAACATAAAAAACCCCAAAAACATCAAAAACATCAAAAACATCAAAAACATCAAAAACATCAAAAACATCAAAATCATCAAAACATCAAAACATCAATAACATATAAAACATCAAAGTCATAAAAAACACCAAAAACATCAATAACACCAAAAGCATTTAAATATCAAAAATATCAAAAACCTCATAAACATCAAAAACATCGAAAACATCTAAACATCAAAACATAAAAAATCTCAAAAACATCTATACATCGAAACGTCAAAAACATTAAAAATATCAAAAACATCGAAAACATAAAAAACACCAAAAACATCAAAACATCAAAACATTAAAAACATCAAAAACACCAAAAACATCAAAAACATCAAAACATCAAAAACATCAAAAACATCAAAAACATTAAAAACATCAGAAACATCAAAAACATTAAAATCATCAAAAATATCAAAAAATCAAAGACATTAAAAACATCAAAACATCAAAAACATGAAAATCATCAAAAACATCAAAAACATCAAAACATTTAAAACATCAAAACATCAAAAACATAAAAACATCATGAAATCAAAAACTTCAAAAAACATCAAAATCATCAAAACATCAAAAACATCAATAACATCAAAAACATCAAAAACATCAAAACATCATAATCATCAAAAACATCAAAAAATCAATAACATATAAAACATCAAAACATAAAAACACAAAAAACATCAAAATATCAATAACATATAAAACATCAAAAACATAAAAAACACCAAGAACATCAAAAACATCAAAAACATCAAACACATCAAAAACATCAAAAACATCAAAAACATCAAAACATTAAAAACATCAAAACATCAAAAACATCTAAATATCAAAACTTTAAAAACATCAAAACATTCAAAACATCAAAACATTAAAAACATAAAAACATCATAAAATCAAAAACATCAAAAACATCAAAATCATCAAAACATTAAAAACATAAAAACATCATAAAATCAAAAACATCAAAAACATCAAAATCATCAAAACATCAAAAACATCAAAAACATAAAAAACTTCAAAAACATCAACAACATATAAAACATCAAAAACATCAAAAAACACCAAAAACATCAAAAACATCAAAAAACATCAAAAACATCAAAATCATCAAAAACATCAAAAACATCAAAAACATCAAAATCATCAAAAACATCAAAAACATTAAAAACATCAAAAACATCAAAAACATCAGAAACATCAAAAACATCATAAACATCAAAATCATCAAAAATATCAAAAAATCAAAGACATTAAAAACATCAAAAACATCAAAAAACATCAAAAACATAAAAAACACCAAAAACATCAAAAACATCAAAAACATTAAAAACATCAAAAAATCATAGACATTAAAAACATCAAAAAATCATAGACATTAAAAACATCAAAAACATCAAAAACATTAAAACATCAAAACATCAAAACATCAAAAACATCTAAACATCAAAACCTCAAAAATATCAAAAACATCAAAACATTAAAAACATCAAAACATCAAAAACATATAGCATAAAATCAAAAACATCAAAAACATCAAAAACATCAAAAATATCAAAAACATCAAAATCATCAAAATCATCAAAAACATCAATAACATATAAAACATCAAAGTCATAAAAAACACCAAAAACATCAATAACATTAGAAACATCAAAAAATCAAAAACATCAAAAATTTCAAAAACATCAGTGACACCAAAAGCATTTAATCATCAAAAATATCAAAAACATCAAAAACATCATAAACATCAAAACATCGAAAACATCTAAACATCAAAACATAAAAAATCTCAAAAACATCTATACATCGAAACGTCAAAAACATTAAAAATATCAAAAACATCGAAAACATCAAAATATCAAAAACATCAAAACATCAAAAACATCAAAAACATCAAAAACATCAAAAACATCAAAAACATCAAAAACATCAAAAACATCAATACCATCAAAAACACCACAATCTTCAAAAACATTAAAACATCAAAACATCAAAAACATCAAAAACATCAAAAATATCAAAAACATCAAAACATCAAAAACATCAAAAACATCAAAAACATCAAAAACATCAAAAACATCAAAACATCAAAAACATCAAAAACATCAAAAACATCAAAAACATCAAAAACATCAAAACATCAAAACATCAAAACATCAAAAACATCAAAAACATCAAAAACATCAAAAACATCAAAAACATCAAAACATCAAAAACATCAAAACCTCAAAAACATCAAATACATCAAAAAAATCAAAAACATCAAAACATAAAAAAACATAAAATCAAAAATATCAAAAACATCAAAAACATCAAAAACATCAAAAACATCAAAAACATCAAAATCATCAAAAACATCAAAAACATCAAAAACATCAAAAACATCAATACCATCAAAAACACCACAAATCATCAAAAACATCAAAAACATCAAAACATCAAAAACATCAAAAACATCAAAAATATCAAAACATCAAAAACATCAAAAACATCAAAACATCAAAAACATCAAAAACATCAAAAACATCGAAATCATCAAAAACATCAAAAACATCAAAAACATCAAAAACATCAAAAACATCAATAACATCAATAACATAAAAACATCAAAAACATCAAAAACATCAAAAACATCAAAAACATCAAAAACATCAAAAACATCAAAATCATCAAAACATCAAAAACATCAAAAACATCAAAAACATCAAAAACATCAAAAAGCATCAAAAACATCAAAAACATAAAAACACCAAAAACATCAAAAACATCAAAAACATTAAAAACATCAAAAACATCAAAACATTAAAAACATCAAAAACATCAAAAACATCAAAAAACATTAAAACATCAAAACATCAAAAACATCAAAATCATCAAAAACATCAAAAACATCAAAATCATCAAAAACATCAAAAACATCAAAAACATCAAAAACTATCAAAACATTAAAAACATCAAAAACATCAAAACATCAAAAACATCAAAAACATCAAAAACATCAAAAACATCAAAAACATCAAAAACATCAAAAACACATCAAAACATTCAAAACATCAAAAACATCAAAAACATCAAAAATCAAAAACATCAAAAACATCAAAAACATCAAAAACATCAAAACATCAAAAACATCGAAATCATCAAAAACATCAAAAACATCAAAAACATCAAAAACATCAAAAACATCAAAAACATCAAAAACATCAAAACATCAAAAACATCAAAAACATCAAAAACAAAAACATCAAAAACATCAAAAACATCAAAAACATCAAAAACATCAAAAAATCAAAACATCAAAGACATCAAAAACATCAAAAACATCAAAAACATCAAAAACATCAAAAACATCAAAAACATCAAAAACATCAAAAACATCAAAAACATCAAAAACATCAAAACATCAAAAACATCAAAAACATCAAAACATCAAAAACATCAAAAACATCAAAAACATCAAAACATCAAAAACATCAAAAACATCAAAAACATCAAAAACATCAAAAACATCAAAAACATCAAAAACATCAAAAACATCAAAAACATCAAAAACATCAAAAACATAAAAACATCAAAAACATCAAAAACATCAAAAACATCAAAAACATCAAAAACATCAAAAACATCCAAAAACATCAAAAACATCAAAAACATCAAACACATCAAAACATCAAAAACATCAAAAACATCAAAAACATCAAAAACATCAAAAACATCAAAAACCTCAAAAACATCAAAAACATCAAAAACATCAAAAACATCAAAAACATCAAAAACATCAAAAACATCAGAAACATCAAAAACATCAAAAACATCAAAAACATCAAAATCATCAAAAACATCAAAAACATCAAAAACATCAAAAACATCAAAAACATCAAAAACATCAAAAACATCAAAAACATCAAAACATCAAAAACATCAAAAACATCAAAAACATCAAAAACATCAAAAAACATCAAAAACATCAAAACATCAAAAACATCAAAATCCATATAAAAACATCAAAACATTCAAAACATCAAAACATTAAAAACATCAAAAACATCAAAAATCAAAACATCAAAAACATCAAAATCATCAAAACATCAAAAACATCAAAAACATCAAAAAATCAAAAACATCAAAAACATCAAAATCATCAAAACATCAAAAACATCAAAAACATAAAAAACTTCAAAAACATCAACAACATTAAAACATCAAAACATCAAAAACATCAAAAACATAAAAAAACATCAAAACATCAAAAACATCAAAAACATCAAAAACATCAAAAACATCAAAAACATCAAAACATCAAAACATCAAAAACATCAAAAACATCAAAAACATCAAAAACATCAAAAACATCAGAAACATCAAAAACATTAAAACATCAAAAACATCAAAAACATCAAAAACATCAAAGACATCAAAAACATCAAAACATCAAAAAACATCAAAACATCAAAAACATAAAAAACATCAATAACATCAAAAACATCAAAAACATTAAAAACATCAAAACATCATAGACATCAAAAACATCAAAAAAATCATAGACATCAAAAACATCAAAAACATTAAAACATCAAAACATCAAAACATCAAAAACATCTAAACATCAAAAACCTCAAAAATATCAAAAACATCAAAACATAAAAAACATCAAAACATCAAAAACATCAAAAACATCAAAATCAAAAACATCAAAAACATCAAAAACATCAAAAACATCAAAAACATCAAAAACATCAAAAAATCAAAAAAAACATCAAAACATCAAAAACATCAAAACATCAAAAACATCAAAAAACATCAAAACATCAAAAACATCAAAAACATCAAAAACATCAAAAACTTCAAAAACATCAGAGACACCAAAAACATCTAAACATCAAAAACATCAAAAACATCAAAACATCATAAACATCAAAAACATCAAAAACATCAAAACATCAAAACATCAAAAACATCAAAAAATCATCGAAACGTCAAAAACATCAAAAACATCAAAAAACATCGAAAACATCAAAAATATCAAAAACATCAAAACATCAAAAACATCAAAAACATCAAAAACATCAAAAACATCAAAAACATCAAAAACATCAAAAACATCAAAACATCAAAAACATCAAAAAACATCAAAACATCAAAACATCAAAACCTCACAAAACATCAAATACATCAAAAACATCAAAACATTCAAAACATCAAAACATCAAAAACATAAACATCAAAAAATATCAAAAACATCAAAAACATCAAAAACATCAAACACATCAAAACATCAAAAACATCGAAATCATCAAAAACATCAAAAACATCAAAAACATCAAAAACATCAAAAACATCAAAAACATCAAAAACATCAAAAACATCAAAAACATCAAAACATCAAAACATCAAAACCTCAAAAACATCAAATACATCAAAAACATCAAAAACATTCAAAACATCAAAACATAAAAAACATAAAATCAAAATATCAAAAACATAAAAAACATCAAAAACATCAAAACATCAAAAACATCAAAAACATCAAAAACATCAAAAACATCAAAAATATCAAAAAATCAAAGACATTAAAAACATCGAAAACATCAAAAAGCATCAAAAATATCAAAAACATAAAAAACACCAAAAACATCAAAAACATCAAAAACATCAAAAACATTAAAAACATCAAAAAATCATAGACATTAAAAACATCAAAAACATCAAAAACATTTAAAACATCAAAACATCAAAACATCAAAACATCAAAACATCAAAACATCTAAACATCAAACACATCTAAACATCAAAACCTCAAAAACCTCAAAAATATCAAAAACATCAAAACATTAAAAACATTAAAAACATTAAAACATCAAAAACATCTAAACATCTAAACATCAAAACATCACAACATCAATAACATATAAAACATCAAAAACATAAAAAACACCAAAAAACACCAAAAACATCAAAAACATCAAAAAAATCAAAGACATCAAAAACATCAAAAAACATCAAAAATATCTAAAACATCAAAAACATCAAAAACATCTAAACATCAAAACCTCAAAAACATCAAATACATTGAAAACTTTAAAAACATCAAATCATCAAAAACATCTAAACATCAAAACATCAAAACATCAAAACATCAAAACATCAAAAACATCAGAAACATCAAAAACATCAAAAACATCAAAACATCAAAACATCAAAAACATAAAAACATCATAAAATCAAAAACATCAAAAACATCTAAATCATCAAAAACATCAAAATCATCAAAAACTTCAAAAACATCTAAACATCGAAACGTCAAAAACATAAAAAATATCAAAAACATCGAAAATATCACAAATATCAAAAACATCAAAACGTCAAAAACATCAAAACATCAAAAAAATCAAAAACATCGAAAACATCAAAAACATAAACACCAAAAACATCAAAAACATCAAAAACATCGAAAACATCAAAAACATCAAAAACATCAAAAACATCAAAAACATCAAAAACATCAAAAACATCATAAACATCAAAAACATCAGAAACATCAAAAACATCAAAAACATCGAAAACATGAAAAACATGAAAAACATCAAAAACATCAAAAACATCAAAGACATCAAAAACATCATAAACATCAAAACATCAAAACATCAAAACATCAAAAACATCAAAAACATCAAAACATCAAAACATCAAAAACATGGAAATCATCAAAACATTAAAAACATCAAAACATCAGAAACATCAAAAACATCATAAAATCAAAAACATCAAAAAACATCACAAATCATTAAAAATATCAAAAACATCAAAAACATCAAAACTTCAAAACATCAATAACATATAAAACATCAAAAACACCAAAACCACAAAACATCAAAAACATCAAAAACATCAAAAACATCAAAAAAATCAAAAACTTCGAAAACATCAATAACATATAAAACATCAAAACATCCAAAAACATAAAATCATCAAAAACATCAAAGACATCAAAAACATCAAAAACATCATAAACATCAAAACATCAAAACATCAAAAACATCAAAAACATCAAAAACATCATAAACATCAGAATCATCAAAACATCAAAAACAATCAAAAAAATCAAAACATTAGAAAGAGCAAAACATCAAAAACATAAAAACATCATAAAATCAAAAACATCAAAAACATCTAAATCATCAAAAACATCGAAGACATCAAAAACATCAAAAACATCAAAAACATCAAAAACATCAAAAACATCAAAAACATCAAAAACATCCAAAAACATCAGGATCATCAAAAACATCATTAAAACATCAAAAACATCAAAAAAATCAAAACATTTAGAAACATCAAAACATCAAACATCAAAAACATCTAAATCATCAAAAACATCGAAGACATCAAAAACATCAAAAACATCAAAAACATCAAAAACATCAAAACATCAAAAACATCGAAAATATCAAAACATCAAAGAACATCAAAACATTAAAGACATCAAAACATCAAAAACATCAAAATCATCACGAAAATCAAACACATCAAAAACATCAAAATCATCA
>JAECWR010000193.1:0-141111 GCA_018150935.1 Drosophila pruinosa
CAAAAACATCAAAAGAAACATCAAAACATCAAAACACATCGAAGACATCAAAAACATCAAAAGACATCAAAACATCAAAACATCAGAAACATCAAAACATCCGAAACATCCAAAATATTGAAACCCACATCAAAAACATCAAAAACATCAAAAACTTATCCAAAACATCAAAACATCAGAATCGTAAAAACATCAAAAACGTCAAAAAAATCAAAACATTAGAAAACATCAAAACATAAAACATAAAAACATCATAAAAATCGAAAACATCAAAACATCTAAATCATCAAAAACATCAAAATCATCAATAAACATCAAAAACTTCAAAAATATCAAAAACATCAAGAAACATCTAAACATCAGAGCAATCAAAAAACATTAGAAATATCAAAAACATCGAAGAAACATCCTGAATGATAAAAACATCAAAAAAATCAACAACATCAAAAACATCAAAAAATCAAAAACATCAAGAACATGAAAACATCAAAACATAAAACATCAAGAAACATCAAAATATCAAAAACATCAAAAACATCAAAAACATCAAAAACATCAAAACATCATAAAACATCAAATCCAAAACATCAAAAAACATCAAAAACATCAAAAACATCAAAAACATCTAAAACATCAAAAACATCAAAAACATAAAAAACATCAAAAACATCAAAAACATCAAAAACATCAAAACATCAAAACATCAAAAACATCAAAAACATAAAAAACATCAAAAACATCAAAAACATAAAAAACATCAAAACATCATAAACACAAAATCATCAAAACATAAAAACATCAAAACATCAAAAACATACAAACATCAAAAACATCAAAAACATCAAAACATCAAAAACATATAAACATCAAAAAATCAAAAACATCAAAAACATCTAAAACATCAAAAACATCAAAAACATCAAAAACATCAAAATCATCAAAAACATCAAAATCATCAAAAACATCAAAACATCAAAAACATCAAAAACATCTAAAAACAACGAAACGTCGAAAACATTAAAATATCAAAACAACATCGAAAACATCAAAATATCAAAAACATCGGAAACATCAAAAACATCAAAAACATCAAAACATCAAAAACATCAAAAACATCAAAAACATCAAAACATCAAAAACATCAAAAACATCAAAACACCAAAAAACATCAGAACATCAAAAAACATCAAAAACATCAAAAAACATCAAAACATCAAAACATCAAAAACATCAAAAACATCAAAAACATCAAAAACATCAAAAACATCAAAAACATCAAAACATCAAAACATCAAAAGACATCGAAACTTCAAAAACATCAGAAAACATCAAAATATCAAAACATCAAAAACATCAAAACATTAAAGACATCAAAACATCAAAAACATAAAAACATCATAAAATCAAAAAAAACATCAAAAACATCAAAAACATCATAATCATCAAAACATCAAAACATCAAAGACATAAAAACATTAAAAACATCAAAACATCAAAAAACATCTAAACATCAAAACATCAAAACATCAAAACATCAAAACATCAAAACATCAAAACATCAAAACATCAAAACATCTAAACATCAAAACATCAAACATCTAAAACATCAAAACATCAAAACATCAAAAACACCAAAAAATTCAAAAACATCAAAACATCAAAACATCAAAAACATCAAAACATCGAAAACATCAAAACATCAAAACATCAAAAACATCAAAAACGTCAAAAACGTCAAAAACATCAAAAACATCAAAAAACATCAAAACATCAAAAACATCAAAAACATCAAAACATCAAAAACATCAAAACATCAAAAACATCAAAAACATGGAAAACATCAAAACATTAAAACATTAAAAACATCAAAACATCAAAAAGATCAAAAACATCAAAAACATCACAAATCATCAAAAATATCAAAAACATCAAAAAAACATCAAAAACTTCAAAAACATCAATAACATATAAAACATCAAAAAAATTTTAAACACCAAAACACAAAACATCAAAAACATCAAAAACATCAAAAACATCAAAAACATCAAAATCATCAAAAACATCAAAAACATCAAAAACATCAATCAAAACATCAAAACATCAAAACATTAAAAACATCAAAACTTCAAAACATAAAAACATAAAATCAAAAACATCAAAAAAATCTAAATCATCAAAAACATCAAAATCATCAAAAACATCAAAAACTTCAAAAACTTCAAAAACATCAAAAACATCAAAAACATCTAAACATCGAAACGTCAAAAACATTAAAAATATCAATAACATCGAAAACATCACAAATATCAAAAACATCAAAATATCAAAAACACCCGAAAACATCAAAACATCAAAACATTAAAAACATCAAACATCAAAACATCAAAAACATTAAAACATAAAAACATCAAAAACATCAAAACATAAAACATCACAAATCAAAAACATCAAAAACATCTAAATCATCAAAAACATCAAAATCATCAAAAACATCGAAAACTTCAAAAACATCAAAAACATCAAAAACATCGAAACGTCAAAACATTAACAATATCAAAAACATCGAAAACATCACAAATATCAAAAATATCAAAATATCAAAAACACCAAAAACATCAAAACATCAAAAACATCAAAACATCGAAGACATCAAAAACATCATAAACATCAAAAACTTAAAAACATCAACAACATATAAACATCAAAAACATAATAAACACCAAAAACAAAACACAGAACATCAAAAAAAACATCAAAAAATCAAAACTTTAAAAACATCAATAAAATATAAAACATCAAAACATCAAAAACATAAAATCAACAAAAAGATCAAAAATATCAAAACATCAAAATATCAAAAACATCAAAACATCAAAAACATAAAAAACATCATAAAATCAAAAACATCAAAAACATCTAAATCATCAAAAACATCAAAATCATCAAAACATCAAAAAATCAAAAACATCAAAAACATCTAAACATCGAAACGTCAAAAACATCAAAAACATCATAAACATCAAAAACATCGAAGACATCAAAAACATCAAAACATCAAAACATTAAAACATCAAAACATCCAAAACATCATAAAATCAAAAACATCAAAAACATCAAAAACATCAAAACATTAAAAACATCAAAACATCAAAACATAAAAACATCATAAAATCAAAAAACATCAAAAACATCTAAATCATCAAAAACATCAAAACATCAAAACATCAAAAACATCAAAATATCAAAAACATCAAAAACATCAAAAACATCAAAGACATCAAGAGACATCAAAAACATCAAAAACATCAAAAACATCAAAAAAATTCAAAAACATCAAAAACATCAAGACATCAAAAACATCAAAACATCAAAAGCATCAAAAACATCAAAAACATCAAAAAACATCAAAAACATCAAAACATCAAAAACATCTAAACATCAAAACATCAAAACATCAGATAACATCAAAACATCAAAAACATCAAAAACATCAAAAACATCAAAAACATCAAAAACATCAAAACATCAAAAAAATCATCAAAACATCAAAACATCAAAAACATCAAAACATCAAAAACATCAAAAACATCAAAAAACATTAAAAACATCAAAAACATCCAAAACATCTAAAACATCAAAAACATCAAAAACATCAAAACATCAAAAGCATCAAAAGATCAAAAACATCTAAACATCAAAACACATCAAAAACATCAAAATCATCAAAAATTTTCAAAACGTCAATAACATATAAAACATCAAAAACCTAAAAAACACCAAAAACATCAAAAACATCAAAAACATCAAAAACATCAAAAACATCAAAAACATCAAAAACATTAAAAACATTAAAAAATCAAAGACATCAAAAAATCAAAGACATCAAAAACATCAAAAACATCATAAGCATCAAAAACATCAAAAACATCAAAAACATGAAAAACATCAAAAACATGATAAACATAAAAACATCAAAGCATCAGAAACATAAAAACATCATAAAATCAAAAACATCAAAAACATCAATAATATCAAAAACATCAGAAACATCAAAAACATCACAAACATCAACAACATCAAAAAATATTAAAAACATCAAAACATCAGAAGCATAAAAACATAAAATCAAAAACATCAAAAACATCACAAATCATCAAAAACATCAAAACATCAAAAACATCAAAAACTTCAAAAACATCAATAACATATAAAACATCAAAAACATCAATAACATATAAAACATCAAAAACATAAAAAAAAACACCAAAAACACAAAACATCAAAAACATCAAAAGCATCAAAAACATCAAAATCATCAAAAACATCAAAAACATCAAAAACATCAAAAACTTCAAAACATCAATAACATCAAAAACATCAAAAACATCAAAAACATCAAAAACATCAAAAACATCAAAACATCAAAAACATCAAAAACATCTAAAACATCAAAAAAAACATCAAAAACATCAAAAACATCAAAAACATCAAAAACATCAAAAACATTAAAAACATCAAAACATCAAAAACATCAAAAGATCAAAAACATCTAAACATCAAAACACATCAAAAACATCAAAAACATCAAAAACATCAAAAACATCAAAAACATCAAGAGCATATAAAACATCAAAAACATAAAAAACACCAAAAACATCAAAAACATCAAAAACATCAAAAACATCAAAAACATCAAAAACATCAAAAACATCAAAACTTCAAAAACATCGAAAACATCAAAAATATCAAAAACATCAAAAACATCAAAACATTAAAGACATCAAAACATCAAAAACATAAAAACATCATAAAATCAAAAACATCAAAAACATCAAAAACATCATAATCATCAAAAACATCAAAGACATAAAAAACATTAAAAACATCAAAACATCAAAAACATCTAAACATCAAAACATCAAAACATCAAAACATCAAAACATCAAAACATCAAAACATCAAAACATCAAAACATCTAAACATCAAAACATCAAAACATCTAAACATCAAAACATCAAAACATCAAAAACATAAAAAATTCCAAAAACATCAAAAACATCAAAAACATCAAAAACATCAAAAACATCAAAAACATCAAAAACATCAAAAACGTCAAAAACGTCAAAAACATCAAAAACATCAAAAACATCAAAAACATCAAAAACATCAAAACATCAAAAACATCAAAAACATCAAAAACATCAAAAACATCAAAACATCAAAAACATCAAAAACATGAAAAACATCAAAACATTAAAACATTAAAAACATCAAAACATCATAAAATCAAAAACATCAAAAACATCACAAATCATCAAAAATATCAAAAACATCAAAAACATCAAAAACTTCAAAAACATCAATAACATATAAAACATCAAAAAAAATATTAAACACCAAAAACACAAAACATCAAAAACATCAAAAACATCAAAAACATCAAAATCATCAAAAACATCAAAAACATCAATAACATCAAAAACATCAAAACATTAAAAACATCAAAACTTCAAAAACATAAAAACATCAAAATCAAAAACATCAAAACATCTAAATCATCAAAAACATCAAAATCATCAAAAACATCAAAACTTCAAAAACTTCAAAACATCAAAAACATCAAAAACATCAAAACATCAAAACGTCAAAAACATTAAAAATATCAATAACATCGAAAACATCACAAATATCAAAAACATCAAAATATCAAAAACACCAAAAACATCAAAAACATCAAAACATTAAAAACATCAAAACATCAAAAACATCAAAAACATTAAAAACATCAAAACATCAAAAACATAAAAACATCATAAAATCAAAAACATCAAAAACATCTAAATCATCAAAAACATCAAAATCATCAAAAACATCAAAAACTTCAAAAACATCAAAAACATCAAAAACATCGAAACGTCAAAAACATTAACAATATCAAAAACATCGAAAACATCATCAAATATCAAAAATATCAAAAATATCAAAAACACCAAAAACATCAAAAACATCAAAAACATCAAAAACATCGAAGACATCAAAAACATCATAAACATCAAAAACTTCAAAAACATCAACAACATATAAAACATCAAAAACATAATAAACACCAAAAACACAGAACATCAAAAAACATCAAAAAAATCAAAAACTTTAAAAACATCAATAAAATATAAAACATCAAAACATCAAAAACATAAAATCAACAAAAAGATCAAAAATTTCAAAAACATCAAAATATTAAAAACATCAAAACATCAAAAACATAAAAACATCATAAAATCAAAAACATCAAAAACATCTAAATCATCAAAAACATCAAAATCATCAAAAACATCAAAAAATTCAAAAACATCAAAAACATCTAAACATCGAAACGTCAAAAACATCAAAAACATCAAAAACATCAAAAACATCGAAGACATCAAAAACATCAAAAACATCAAAACATTAAAAACATCAAAACATCAAAAACATCATAAAATCAAAAACATCAAAAACATCAAAAACATCAAAACATTAAAAACATCAAAACATCAAAAACATAAAAACATCATAAAATCAAAAACATCAAAAACATCTAAATCATCAAAAACATCAAAACATCAAAAACATCAAAAACATCAAAAATATCAAAAACATCAAAAACATCTAAAACATCAAAGACATCAAAGACATCAAAGACATCAAAAACATCAAAAACATCAAAAAATTCAAAAACATCAAAAACATCAAAACATCAAAAACATCAAAAACATCAAAAACATCAAAAACATCAAAAACATCAAAAACATTAAAAACATCAAAAACATTAAAAACATCAAAACATCAAAAACATCTAAACATCAAAACATCAAAACATCAAAAACATCAAAAACATCAATAACATATAAAACAAAAAAACATAAAAAACACCAAAAACATCAAAAACATCAAAAACATCAAAAACATCAAAAACATCAAAAACATCAAAAACATCAAAAACATCAAAAACATCAAAAACATCAAAAACATAAAAAACATCAAAAACATCTAAAACATCAAAAACATCAAAAACATCAAAACATCAAAAACATCAAAAGATCAAAAACATCTAAACATCAAAACACATCAAAACATCAAAAACATCAAAAACATCAAAATCATCAAAAATTTCAAAAACGTCAATAACATATAAAACATCAAAACCTAAAAAACACCAAAAACATCAAAAACATCAAAAACATCAAAAACATCAAAAACATTAAAAACATTAAAAAATCAAAGACATCAAAAAATCAAAGACATCAAAAACATCAAAAACATCATAAGCATCAAAAACATCAAAAACATGAAAAACATCAAAAACATGATAAACATTAAAAACATCAGAGCATCAGAAACATAAAAACATCATAAAATCAAAAACATCAAAAACATCAATAATATCAAAAACATCAGAAACATCAAAAACATCACAAACATCAACAACATCAAAATATTAAAAACATCAAAACATCAGAAGCATAAAAACATAAAATCAAAAACATCAAAAACATCAAAAACATCAAAAACTTCAAAAACATCAATAACATATAAAACATCAAAAACATCAATAACATATAAAACATCAAAACATAAAAAAACACCAAAAACACAAAACATCAAAAACATCAAAAGCATCAAAAACATCAAAATCATCAAAAACATCAAAAACATCAAAAAAATCAAAAACTTCAAAAACATCAATAACATCAAAAACATCAAAAACATCAAAAACATCAAAAACATCAAAAACATCAAAAACATCAAAAACATCAAAAACATCAAAAACATCAAAAACATCAAAAACATCTAAAACATCAAAAACATCAAAAACATCAAAAACATCAAAAACATCAAAAACATCAAAAACATCAAAACATCAAAAAACATCAAAAACATCAAAAACATTAAAAACATCAAAACATCAAAAACATCAAAAGATCAAAAACATCTAAACATCAAAACACATCAAAAACATCAAAAACATCAAAATCATCAAAAATTTCAAAAACGTCAATAACATATAAAACATCAAAAACCTAAAAAACACCAAAAACATCAAAAACATCAAAAACATCAAAAACATCAAAAAACATCAAAAACATTAAAAAATCAAAGACATCAAAAAATCAAAGACATCAAAAACATCAAAAACATCAAAAACATCATAAGCATCAAAAACATCAAAAACATCAAAAACATCAAAAAACATTAAAAACATCAGAACATCAGAAACATAAAAACATCATAAAATCAAAAACATCAAAAAACATCACAAAATCAAAAACATCAAAAACATCACAAATCATCAAAAACATCAAAAACATTAAAAACATCAAAAACATCAAAAACATCAACAACATCAAAATATTAAAAACATCAAAACATCAGAAGCATAAAAACATCAAAAATCAAAAACATCAAAAACATCACAAATCATCAAAAACATCAAAAACATCAAAAACTTCAAAAACATCAATAACATATAAAACATCAAAAACATAAAAAAACACCAAAAACACAAAACATCAAAAACATCAAAAACATCAAAAACATCAAAAACATCAAAAACATCAAAAACATCAAAAACATCAAAAACATCAAAAACATCAAAAAATCAAAAACTTCAAAAACATCAATAACATATAAAACATCAAAAACATAAAAAACACCAAAAACATCAAAAACATCAAAAACATCAAAAACATCAAAAACATCAAAAACATCAAAAACATCAAAAACATCAAAAACATCAAAAACATCAAAAACATCAAAAACATCAATAACATCAAAAACATCAAAAACATCAAAAACATTAAAAACATTAAAAACATTAAAAACATCAAAAACATCAAAAACGTCAATAACATATAAAACATCAAAACATAAAAAACACCAAAACATCATAAACATCAAAATCATTAAAAACATCAAAAAACAAAAACATCAAAAATTTCAAAAACATCCAAATCATCAAAAACATCAAAAACTTTAAAAACATCAATAAAATATAAAACATCAAAAACATAAAAACACCAAAAACATCAAAAAGTTTAAAAACATCAAAAAATCAAAAACATCAAAAACATCAAAAATATCAAAAACATCAAAAATATCAAAAACATCAAAAACATCAAAAATATCAAAAACATCAAAAACATCTAAACATCAAAACCCCAAAAACATCAAATACATCCAAAACATTAAAAACATCAAAACATTAAAAACATCAAAACATCAAAAACATCTAAACATCAAAACATCAAAACATCAAAACATCAAAAACATCAATCTATATATATAAAAATCAATTGCTGTTCGTTAGTCTCGCTAAAACTCGAGAACGGCTGAACGGATTTATCTTATCTTGGTCTTGAATTATTCGTGGAGGTCTAGGGAAGGTTTAAAAGGTGAGAAAAATTCGAATAATTTCCGCGAAAACCCTAAAAACAGCCCTTTTCCCATTCAAAAAAAGTGTTGCCTACCCAAAGAACAATTTAGGGCAGTAAAAAAAGTCGAACGACAAGTAGGCTGCGTTCATCAAGCCTGGACAAAAAATCGAACGACAAGCAAGCCTAGATATTTTATTTGGAAATCGTAATACGGATTTGCATCACACATGCTTCATTGAATTCTAAGATTTTGTGAGAGTTCAATCGTACTTCTATATATATAAAAATTGACAAATTTTATTTGGAAAAAATTGACAAATTTTATTTGAAAATTTTATTTTGGAATATTATTTTCGTGTTACGGATTTTCGAACGACAAGCAAGCCTGGATATTTTATTTTTTTTTGGAAAAAAAATCCTCAAAACAGCTCTGAATTTAAATTGGAAAAATCGTTTTTAGCAACAAACTCCAACACCAAAGGAGGCTCTGAAGGCCGAAATCGAAATTATACGTGTATGTTTTTTCATTCGCTGTGCATCGTTCATTGAGTGATTTTTAGAAATAAATAAAATAATTTAAATAAAATAAAATAAATAAAATAAATAAAATAAATAAAATAAATAAAATAAATAAAATAAATAAAATAAAATAAAATAAATAAAATAAAATAAATAAAATAAATAAAATAAATAAAATAAAATAAAATAAAATAAAATAAATAAAATAAATAAAATAAAATAAAATAAAATAAAATAAAATAAATAAAATAAAATAAAATAAAATAAAATAAATAAAATAAATAGGAAATGGGAAATGGGAAATCTTTGCAGAAACGGGAAATGGGAAATCTTTGCAAAAACGGGAAATGGGAAATCTTTGCAAAAACGGGAAATAGGAAATCTTTGCAAAAACGGGAAATAGGAAATGGGAAATCTTTGCAAAAACGGGAAATAAGAAATCTTTGCAAAAACGGGAAATAGGAAATGGGGAAATGGAAATCTTTGCAAAAACGGGAAATAGGAAATGGGAAATCTTTGCAAAAACGGGAAATAGGAAATCTTTGCAAAAACGGGAAATAGGAAATGGGAAATAAGAAATCTTTGCAAAAACGGGAAATAGGAAATCTTTGCAAAAACGGGAAATAGGAAATGGAAAATAAAAAAATGGGAAATGGGAAATCTTTGCAAAAACGGGAAATAGGAAATGGGAAATAGGAAATCTTTGCAAAAACGGGAAATAGGAAATCTTTGCAAAAAACGGGAAATAGGAAATAGGAAATCTTTGCAAAAACGGGAAATAGAAAATGGGAAATAGGAAATCTTTGCAAAAACGGGAAATAGGAAATGGGAAATGGGAAATCTTTGCAAAAACGGGAAATAGGAAATCTTTGCAAAAACGGGAAATGGGAAATAGGAAATCTTTGTAAAAACCGGAAATGGAAATCGGAGATTTTTAGAACTTTTCAGATTAATAGATATTTAATTTTTTTTGTATTTTCTCCAATTAAAAAAAAGGCTTTTTTATTGCCATTAAGGCGGAACAAAGTTCGCCGGGTCACTAAATGATTTTTCATTAATAATTATTTTGTTTGTTTTAAAATCATTTTATACAAAGATTAGGTCTTTTATTTATCGATGAGGCAGTAAGAAATCTGCCGGGTCAGCTAGTAACATATAAAACATCTGTAGGTCTTTCGTTTTAAATTAAAAAACACTCTGGTTCATTACATTTTTTATATACATATGTATATGAAGTATTGTATGATAACATGTTCATTTAACTCCAGTTTCACAAATTATAGTCTTATTAAGTCATATTCATTTGACTAATTGTTTCTGTTCTTTCAATTTACTTTTCACCTTTTGCTGCGATCACACGCATCGGTCTTCACTTAAGTTTCAACTTCTACTCCTTTTTCCAATTCGCTCACTCGCTTGTTAACTTTTACTGATTCACTCGCTCATCTAATTCGTTCGCTTTTAATTCCTATGTTAATTTATTTCTCTTACAGCTATGTTAATTCTTAATTCCTACATTCGGCCATCCTACATTCATAATCGTCCCGCATTATGGACACCTCTCTTTCATATACTCTGCAACAGTATTTGTCTTGTTAGGACCCTCCTCTTCTCCAACGTTCTCTACCGCATACCTGCCATGCCTTAGCTTTCTTACGATCTTGTACGGACCTAAGTACTTCTTTTTAAGCTTTAATCCTGGCCAAACTGCGTTCTTTTTGATAGCAACCAAATCATTAATTACATATTCTTTCTCGATCTTTCTATTCTCATCAAATGCCTTACGATTCTCTGCCTGAATACTTGCTATATTTTCTCTAGCTGCTCTACGGATCTTGTCCTTCTCTTCCCTGTAACTCATTTAGCATGTCTTCATCTAAAATATCTTTGAGTTGTTTGTCATAGTTTGTCCTCATTTCCAATCCTGTTAAACTTCTAAAATGAGATATCTTCGTGCTTCTGGGAGGTGATGAATTAATAAACTGCTGAACTCTACCTACACTCTTCTTGCGCTTCTTCTTTTTGCATCCCTCTCCTCGCCCCTTCTTGGTCATGCGCTTCTTGCCCTTCTTCTTCTTTCCTCGATTATCCTCCGGATCATAAGCATCACCCTCGTCATTATTGGGCTTTAATGAGTTCTCCTTCTTGAACTTGTTACCAATCTTGGTTTTGGCCTTCTTGCGCACCACAGGCGTGCCGTCCTCCAGGTCATCAACTGCCTCTGCGGACAGTTTATTTCTCCTTGTCCTCTTTTTGCAAATGTGCTAAATCTATCTCTGAGTTTCTATAAAAGTATCCACTGCCATCACCTGCTGTAAAGCTGCCTGAATATCTGCCTCTTCCGAGCCTAAAGTAATTGCGTCTGCATGGATATCATCATCAACTAGCTCTGACATTTCATTATTCTTGGGACTAAAGGTTGCTCCGTTTTTTACCAATATTGATGTCCACAAACTCAAAAACATCGTTGCCAATAACACAACTATAAGGAATATCAATATCTCGCACTACATGAAAACATATTCTTATTGGAATACGATCCAACTGTGTGTCAATTTCAAACGATCCTAAAGTGTAAATCTTCGAGTTCCTATACCAATGAGCTCTTTAATATCTGGGTTCAACCTGACAGGATAGGTCAATTTCTTATATAAATTCTCGCTTATGGTACAGATATCACTGCCTGTATCTATAACAGCTGATATTGCGTGTTTACCAATTTGAACGTCTTTGAACACTCTATTAAACATCGCCTGTGTCAACTGCTGTATGTTAGCCTTCGCTTTCCAATCAGAATTATCCTCCTTGGTAGTCGTAGCATCGCATTGATGTGCCTTATGTCCTGGCTTATGACATTTAAAGCAAACTGATTCTTTTTTGCAATCTCTAGCTAAATGATCTTTGTCTCCGCATTGAAAGCATCTAAACTCTTTTTTTCCACTACCTGAAGTTTCTGCTTTCTCTTGTTTTGCTTTTGGTTTATGTTCCACACTTACAGATATCTTTGAATAAACATTCAATTTCTCTTTCAATTCTTTTAAATCAGTTGATTGATATAGTACCATCTTGTTCTGTTTCGAATCCTGAATACCTCGATAATGTACTCAATAATGCTCTCTTCATCTAGATTAGATTTTTAGCAATACCTTTCATCGTATAATAGTATTCTATTAATGATTCATTCGCCTTTTTCTTTCTGTTCTCTAGCTGTTTATGTATCTGCTTGGCTGTCAATTTCACGGTAAACTCCTCTGATAAAGCCTCTTTAAGTGTTGCCCAATTTGTAAGACTATCTTGGCTATTTACAAACAACTTAGCTGCTCCTTTTAACAATTGTCGCCCATATATAAACTTCTGCAACTCGTTCCATTGTACAGTAACAGCTATACTTTCAAAGTCTGTCAGCCAATCGGTGACATTGCTGTGGTTACTCCCGTCAAAATCTACTAAGGAATTTTGAATATCTTTCAGTGTGAACGACATTGTGTTTGTTTTAACTGGCGCTACTCTATCCTCTAAATTATCAGATATAGAATCTTCGTACACTGATTCGTTGAGTCTATCTATTCCAAAATGAGTCAGCAAGCGATTCTGTAACTGCTGCTTAAGTCCTTGGGTTGATAATCCTAACTCTCTAAGCTTAATCTTTAACCCTGCTACTGTTAATTGTGTGATCTCTTCTTGCAGCATTTCTTTTTTACACTTAACTTAAAAATGTTGTTTTAAACTTAGTTATTTGCAAAAGAATTAAAATTTACCTTAATGTGTAAATAAAAATCAATATCAATAACCTACAAATGGATTCAAAATATGCAAACTGTCAATTTAGTATACTTATTACCAAACTTATGTGACTGCGGATTATCGAAGTCTCAACTCTTCGTCTCTCGTCTGCGTGGCAATTACGTCTCTGTTGTTGCCTGCACTCGTCGCACAATTCCAGCGTTGTATACACACAGCTGGTGTGTATCGCCTCTGCTTCGTAGATTTTCTTTATCCGTTGTGCGCACTTGGTGCACACTTTCCGCCTCTGCTTTGTTCTTCGTCTTTAACAAACTCTGCGTCGCCAAATTTCTAGTCCAGTTTGTGCAGCGTAATTACGTCGTTGCAATAAGCGAATTCGCCCTGATGTTTCGCTCCCGAAACTTCGTCTCGATTCGCTGTCTCTGATGCTCTGACCTTTCTCTCTTTAGCAATTCTGCAGCATAATTACGTCGTTGCAATAAGCGAATTCGACCTGATGTTTCGCTCCCGAAACTTCGTCTCGATTCGCTGTCTCTGATGCTCTGACCTTTCTCTCTTTAGCAATACTGCAGCGTAATTACGTCGTTGCAATAAGCGAATTCGACCTGATGTTTCGCTCCCGAAACTTCGTCTCGATTCGCCGTCTCTGATGCTCTGACCTTCCTCTCTTTAGCAATTCTGCAGCTTAATTACGTCGTTGCAATAAGCGAATTCGACCTGATGTTTCGCTCCCGAAACTTCGTCTTAATTCGCCGTCTCTGATGCGTTGACTTTTCTCTCTTTAGCAATTCTATGCGTTCTCTCTCGCTTATCGTTGCAATCCTCTGACTCTGCTGCTGAACCGCTACTTTCGTGTGATCTCGGTCGCTCTCATCTATGCCATTTTCTAATGCGTAATTTCGTCACTACGCATAATTTGTCATCAAATGTCACTGTTGATTTCTAATATATTGCCACACAATTTGATGATTGTGTTCAATGTATTTACACTACTTTCATATAAAATGGATCCTGGACGAGCCTCCAATTATTGTAGGAGTAGAATTAAGTCTTTCGTTTTAAATTAAAAACACTCTGGTTCATTCCATTTTTGATATACATATGTATATGAAGTATTGTAAATGTTTATTTAATCAACTTATGATAACATGTTCATTTAACTCAAGTTTCACAAATTAACTTATAGTCTTATTAAGTCATATTCATTTGACTAATTATTTCTGTTCTTTCAATTTACTTTTCACCTTTTGCTGCGATCACACGCGTCTGTCTTCACTTAAGTTTCAACTTCTACTCCCTTTTTCCAATTCGCTCACTCGCTTGTTAACTTTACTGATTCACTCGCTCATCTAGTTCGTTCGCTTTTAATTCTATGTTAATTCATTTCTCTTACAGCTATGTTAATTCTTAATTCCTACACATCAAAAATATCAAAAACATTAAAAACATCAAAAAATCAAAGACATCAAAAACATACAAAACATCAAAAACATCAAAAACATCAAAAACATCAAAAACATCAAAAATATCAAAATCATTAAAAAAATTAAAAACATCAAAAACATCTAAACATAAAAACATAAAAGACATCTAAACATCAAAGCCTCAAAAACATCAAAAACATCAAAAGCATCTTTAACATCAAAACAATAAAAGCATCAAAACATCAAAACATAAAAACACCATAAAATTAAAAACTTTAAGAACATTAATAACATATAAAACATCAAAAACATAAAAAAAACACCAAAAACATCAAAAACATCAAAAACATCAAAAACATCAAAATCATCAAAAACATCAAAAACATCAAAAACATCAAAAACATCAAAATATTAAAAACATCAAAACATCAAAAACATAAAAACATCATGAAATCAAAACTTCAAAAACATCATAAATATCAAAATCATCAAAAACATCAAAAACATCAAAAACATCAAAATCATCAAAAACATCAAAATCATCAAAAAAATCCATAACATATAAAACATCAACAACATAAAAAACACCAAAAACATCAATAACATATAAAACATCAAAAACATCAAAATCATCAAAAACATCAAAAACATCAATAACATATAAATCATCAAAACATCAATAACATATAAAATATCACAGACATAAAAATCACCAAAACATCAATAACATTAAAAACATCAAAAAAATCAAAAACATCAAAATTTCAAAAACATCAATAACATCAAAAGCATTTAATCATCAAAAAATATCAAAAACATCAAAACCATCATAAACATCAAAACATCAAAAACATCAAAAACATCTAAACATCAAAACATAAAAAATCTCAAAACATCTAAACATCGAAACGTCAAAAACATTAAAAAATATCAAAAACATCGAAAACATCAAAAAAATCAAAAACATCAAAACATCAAAAACATCAAAAAAATCCAAAAACATTAATAACATCAAAAACACCAAAATCTTCAAACCATAAAAACATCAAAACATCAAAATATCAAAAACATCAAAAACATCAAAACATCAAAAACATCAAAAACATCTAAACATCAAAACCTCAAAAACATCAAATACATCAAAACATTAAAAACATCAAAACATCAAAACATCAAAACATTCAAAACATCAAA
The DNA here is from genome assembly GCA_018150935.1 of Drosophila pruinosa. NCBI lineage: Eukaryota > Metazoa > Arthropoda > Insecta > Diptera > Drosophilidae > Drosophila > Drosophila pruinosa. The sequence goes on from JAECWR010000193.1 coordinate 16,295, forward strand.
AACATAAAAACATCATAGATTCACTCGCTCATCTAGTTCGTTCGCTTTTAATTCTATGTTAATTCATTTCTTTAACAGCTATGTTAATTCTTAATTCCTACACATCAAAAACATTAAAAACATCAAAAAATCAAAGACATCAAAAACATCAAAAACATCAAAATATCAAAATATCAAGAACATCACAAACATCAAAAACATCAAAACATCAAAACATCTAAACATCTAAACATCAAAACCTCAAAAACATCAAATACATCGAAAACTTTAAAAACATCAAATCATCCAAACATCAAAGACATTTAAACATCAAAGCCTCAAAAACATCAAAAACATCATAAACATAAAAATATCTTTAACATCAAATTCATCAAAAACATCAAAAACATCAAAAACTTCAAAAACATCAATAACATATAAAACATCAAAAACATAAAAAAAAACACCAAAAACATCATCCAAACATCATCCAAACATCAAGAGACATTTAAACATCAAAGCCTCAAAAACATCAAAAACATCATAAACATAAAAAATATCTTTAACATCAAATTCATCAAAAACATCAAAAACATCAAAAACTTCAAAAACATCAATAACATATAAAACATCAAAAACATAAAAAAAAACACCAAAAACATCAAAAACATCAAAAACATCAAAAACATCAAAAACATCAATAACATTAAAAACATCAAAAATCAAAAACATCAAAATTTCAAAAACATCAATAACATCAAAAGCATTTAATCATCAAAAATATCAAAAACATCAAAACCATCATAAACATCAAAACATCAAAAACATCAAAACATCTAAACATCAAAACATAAAAATCTCAAAACATCTAAACATCGAAACGTCAAAAACATTAAAAATATCAAAAACATCGAAAACATCAAAAAAATCAAAAACATCAAAACATCAAAACATCAAAAAATCAAAAACATTAATAACATCAAAAACACCAAAATCTTCAAAACCATAAAAACATCAAAAACATCAAAAATATCAAAAACATCAAAAACATCAAAAACATCAAAACATCTAAACATCAAAACCTCAAAAACATCAAATACATCAAAACATTAAAAACATCAAAACATCAAAAACATCAAAACATTCAAAACATCAAAAACATAAAAACATCATAGATTCACTCGCTCATCTAGTTCGTTCGCTTTTAATTCTATGTTAATTCATTTCTTTAACAGCTATGTTAATTCTTAATTCCTACACATCAAAAACATTAAAAACATCAAAAAATCAAAGACATCAAAAACATCAAAAACATCAAAAATATCAAAAATATCAAGAACATCACAAACATCAAAAACATCAAAAACATCTAAATATCTAAACATCAAAACCTCAAAAACATCAAATACATCGAAAACTTTAAAAACATCAAATCATCAAAAACATCTAAACATCAAACATCAAAGACATTTAAACATCAAAGCCTCAAAAACATCAAAAACATCATAAACATAAAAAATATCTTTAACATCAAATTCATCAAAAACATCAAAAACATCAAAAACTTCAAAAACATCAATAACATATAAAACATCAAAACATAAAAAAAAACACCAAAAACATCAAAACATCAAAAACATCAAAAACATCAAAATCATCAAAAACATTAAAAACATCAAAAACATCAAAAAACATCAAAACATTAAAAACATCAAAAACATAAAAAATCATCATGAAATCAAAAACATCAAAAACATCAAAAACATAAAAATCATCAAAACATCAAAATCATCAAAAACATCCAAAAAATCAATAACATATAAAACATCAAAAACATAAAAAACGCCAAAAACATCAAAAAAATCAATAACATATAAAACATTAAAAACATAAAAACACCAAAACATCAAAAAGCACCGAAAACATCAAAACATCAAAAACATCAAAAAAACATCAAAAACATCAAAAACATCAAGGAACATCAAAAACATCAAAAACATCAAAAACATCAAAACATCAAAAACATCAAAACGTCAAAAACATCTAAACATCAAAACTTTAAAAACATCAAAAACATCAAAACATTCAAAACATCAAAACATCAAAACATAAAAACATCATAAAATCAAAAAACATCAAAACATCAAAAACATCAAAACATAAAAATCTCAAAAACATCTAAACATCGAAACGTCAAAAACATTAAAAATATCAAAAACATCGAAAACATCAAAAAAATCAAAAAACATCAAAACATCAAAAACATCAAAAAAATCAAAAACATTAATAACATCAAAACACCAAAATCTTCAAAACCATAAAAACATCAAAAACATCAAAAATATCAAAAACATCAAAAACATCAAAAACATCAAAAACATCAAAAACATCTAAACATCAAAACCTCAAAAACATCAAATACATCAAAACATTAAAAACATCAAAACATCAAAAACATCAAAACATTCAAACATCAAAAACATAAAAACATCATAGATTCACTCGCTCATCTAGTTCGTTTGCTTTTAATTCTATGTTAATTCATTTCTTTAACAGCTATGTTAATTCTTAATTCCTACACATCAAAAACATTAAAAACATCAAAAAATCAAAGACATCAAAAACATCAAAAACATCAAAAATATCAAAATATCAAGAACATCACAAACATCAAAAACATCAAAAACATCTAAACATCTAAACATCAAAACCTCAAAAACATCAAATACATCGAAAACTTTAAAAACATCAAATCATCCAAACATCAAAGACATTTAAACATCAAAGCCTCAAAAACATCAAAACATCATAAACATAAAAAATATCTTTAACATCAAATTCATCAAAAACATCAAAACATCAAAAACTTCAAAAACATCAATAACATATAAAACATCAAAACATAAAAAAAACACCAAAACATCATCCAAACATCATCCAAACATCAAAGACATTTAAACATCAAAGCCTCAAAAACATCAAAAACATCATAAACATAAAAAATATCTTTAACATCAAATTCATCAAAAACATCAAAACATCAAAAACTTCAAAAACATCAATAACATATAAAACATCAAAAACATAAAAAAACACCAAAAACATCAAAAACATCAAAAACATCAAAAACATCAAAAAACATCAATAACATTAAAAACATCAAAAAATCAAAAACATCAAAAAATTTCAAAAACATCAATAACATCAAAAGCATTTAATCATCAAAAATATCAAAACATCAAAACCATCATAAACATCAAAACATCAAAAACATCAAAAACATCTAAACATCAAAACATAAAAAATCTCAAAAACATCTAAACATCGAAACGTCAAAAACATTAAAAATATCAAAAACATCGAAAACATCAAAAAAATCAAAAACATCAAAACATCAAAAACATCAAAAAATCAAAAACATTAATAACATCAAAACACCAAAATCTTCAAAACCATAAAAACATCAAAAACATCAAAATATCAAAAACATCAAAAACATCAAAACATCTAAACATCAAAACCTCAAAAACATCAAATACATCAAAACATTAAAACATCAAAACATCAAAAACATCAAAACATTCAAAACATCAAAAACATAAAAACATCATAGATTCACTCTGCTCATCTAGTTCGTTCGCTTTTAATTCTATGTTAATTCATTTCTTTAACAGCTATGTTAATTCTTAATTCCTACACATCAAAACATTAAAAACATCAAAAAATCAAAGACATCAAAAACATCAAAACATCAAAAATATCAAAAATATCAAGAACATCACAAACATCAAAAACATCAAAAACATCTAAATATCTAAACATCAAAACCTCAAAACATCAAATACATCGAAAACTTTAAAAACATCAAATCATCAAAAACATCTAAACATCCAAACATCAAAGACATTTAAACATCAAAGCCTCAAAAACATCAAAACATCATAAACATAAAAAATATCTTTAACATCAAATTCATCAAAAACATCAAGAAACATCAAAACTTCAAAAACATCAATAACATATAAAACATCAAAAACATAAAAAAAAACACCAAAAACATCAAAAACATCAAAACATCAAAACATCAAAATCATCAAAAACATTAAAAACATCAAAAACATCAAAAACATCAAAACATTAAAAACATCAAAAACATAAAAACATCATGAAATCAAAAACATCAAAAACATCAAAAACATAAAAATCATCAAAAACATCAAAATCATCAAAACATCCAAAAAAATCAATAACATATAAAACATCAAAAACATAAAAACGCCAAAAACATCAAAAATCAATAACATATAAAACATTAAAAACATAAAAAACACCAAAAACATCAAAAACACCGAAAACATCAAAAAACATCAAAAACATCAAAAACATCAAAAACATCAAAAACATCAAGAACATCAAAAACATCAAAAACATCAAAAACATCAAAAACATCAAAAACATCAAAACGTCAAAAACATCTAAACATCAAAACTTTAAAAACATCAAAAACATCAAAACATTCAAAACATCAAAACATCAAAAACATAAAAACATCATAAAATCAAAAACATCAAAAACATCAAAAACATCAAAAACATCAAAACATCAAAAACATCAAAACATCAAGAACATCAAAAACATCAAAAACATCAAAAACATCAAAACATCAAAAACATCAAAAACATCAAAACATTAAAAACATCAAAACGTCAAAACATCTAAACATCAAAACTTTAAAAACATCAAAAACATCAAAACATTCAAAACATCAAAACATCAAAAACATAAAAACATCATAAAATCAAAAACATCAAAAACATCAAAAACATCAAAAACATCAAAAACATCAAAACATCAAAAACATCAAAAACATCAAAAACATCAAAAACATCAAAAACATCAAAAACATCAAAACATCAAGAACATCAAAAACATAAAAACACCAAAAACATCAAAACACCGAAAACATCAAAAACATCAAAAACATCAAAAACATCAAAACATCAAAACATCAAGAACATCAAAAACATCAAAAACATCAAAAACATCAAAAACATCAAAAACATCAAAAACATCAAAAACATCAAAAACATCAAAACATTAAAAACATCAAAACGTCAAAACATCTAAACATCAAAACTTTAAAAACATCAAAAACATCAAAACATTCAAAACATCAAAACATCAAAACATAAAAACATCATAAAATCAAAACATCAAAAACATCAAAAACATCAAAAACATCAAAAACATCAAAAACATCCAAAACATCAAAATCATCAAAAAGCATCAAAAACATAAAAACATTAAAAACATCAAAAACTTCAAAAACATCAACAACATATAAAACATCAAAAACACCAAAAACATCAAAAACATCAAAACATCAAAAACATCAAAACATCAAAACATCAAAAACATCAAAAACATCAAAAACATCAAAAACATCAAAAACATCAAAAACATCAAAAACATCGAAAACATCAAAATCATCAAAAACATCAATAACTTATGAAATATATAAAACATCAAAACATAAAAACACCAAAACATCAAAAACATCAAAAACATCAAAACATCAAAATCATCAAAATCATCAAAAACATCAAAATCATCAAAATCATCAAAAACATCAAAAACATCAAAAATCAAAAACATCAAAAACATCAAAAACATCTAAACAACAAAACCTCAAAAACATCAAACACATCGAAAACTTTAAAAACATCAAATCATCAAAAACATCTAAACATCAAAACATAAAAAATCTCAAAAACATCTAAACATCGAAACATTAAAAATATCAACAACATCGAAAACATCAAAAATATCAAAAACATCAAAACATCAAAAACATCAAAAAAATCAAAAACATCAAAAACATTAATAACATCAAAAACACCAAAATTTTCAAAACCATAAAAACATCATAAACATCAAAAATATCAAAAACATCAAAAACATCAAAAACATCAAAAATATCAAAAACATCAAAAACATCAAAAACATCAAAAACTTCAAGAACATCAATAACATATAAAACATCAAAAACATAAAAAACACCAAAAACATCAAAAACATTAAAAACATCGAAAAATCAAGAGACATTAAAAACATCAAAAACATCAAAAACATCAAAACATCAAAACATCTAAACATCAAAGCCTCAAAAACATCAAAAACATCAAAACATTAAAACCATCAAAACATCAAAACATCAAAAACATAAAAACATCATAAAATCAAAATCATCAAAAACATCAAAAATATCAAAAACATCAAAAACATCATAAACATCAAAACATCAAAAACATTAAAAACATCTAAACATCAAAACATAAAAATCTCAAAAACATCTAAACATCGAAACGTCAAAACATAAAAATATAAAAACATCAAAAATATCAAAAATATCAAAAACATCAAAACATCAAAAACATCAAAAAAATCAAAAACATCAAAAACATTAATAACATCATAAACACCAAAATCTTCAAAAACATTAAAAACATCAAAACATCAAAACATAAAAATATCAAAAACATCAAAAACATCAAAAACATCTAAACATCAAAACCTCAAAAACATCAAAACATTCAAAACATCAAAACATCAAAAACATAAAAACATCATAGATTCACTCGCTCATCTAGTTCGTTCGCTTTTAATTCTATGTTAATTCATTTCTCTTACAGCTATGGTAATTCTTAATTCCTACACATCAAAAACATTCAAAACATCAAAACATCAAAAATATCAAAAACATCAAAATATCAAAAACATCAAAAACTTCAAAAACATCAATAACATATAAAACATAAAAACAACATAAACATCAAAAACATTAAAAACATCAAAAAATCAAAGATATTAAAAACATCAAAAACATCAAAAACATCAAAACATCAAAAACATCTAAACATCAAAGCCCCAAAAACATCAAAACATTAAAAACATCAAAACATCAAAAACATCTAAACATCAAAACATAAAAAATCTCAAAAACATCTAAACATCGAAACGTCAAAAACATTAAAAATATAAAAAACATCGAAAATATCAAAATATCAAAAACATCAAAACATCAAAAATCAAGAACATCAAAAACATTAATAACATCAAAAACACCAAAACCTTCAAAAACATTAAAAACATCAAAACATCAAAAACATCAAAAACATCAAAAACATCAAAAACATCTAAACATCAAAACCTCAAAAACATCAAAACATTCAAAACATCAAAACATCAAAAAACATAAAAACATCATAGATTCACTCGCTCATCTAGTTCGTTCGCTTTTAATTCTATGTTAATTCATTTCTCTTACAGCTATGTTAATTCTTAATTCCTACACATCAAAAACATCAAAAACATTAAAAACATCAAAAAATCAAAAACATCAAAAACATCAAAAACACCTAAAACATCAAAAATATCAAAAACATCAAAAACATCAAAAACTTCAAAAACATTAATAACATATAAAACATCAAAAACATAAAAAAACACCAAAAACATCAAAAGCATCAAAATCACCAACAACATCAAAAACATCAAAACATTAAAAATATCAAAACATCAAAAACATAAAAACATCATGAAATCAAAAAACTTCAAAAACATCAAAATCATCAAAAACATCAAAAGCATCAAAATCATCAAAAACATCAAAAAATGAATAACATATAAAACATCAAAAACATAAACACCAAAACATCAAAAACATCAATAACATATAAAACTTCAAAAACATAAAAACACCAAAAACATAAAAACACCAAACCAATCAAAACATCAAAAACATCAAAAACATCAAAAACATCAAAAACATCAAAAACATCAAAAAACATCAAAAACATCAAAACATCAAAAACATCAAAAACATCAATAACATCAATAACATCAAAAACATCAAAAACATCAAAAACATCAAAAACATCAAAAACATCAAAACATCAAAATCATCAAAAACATCAAAAATTAAAGACCTTAAAAACATCAAAACATCAAAATCATCAAAAACATCATAAACATAAAAACATCAAAAACATCAAAAACATAAAAACATCAAAAACTTCAAAAAACATCAACAACATATAAAAACATTAAAAAACATAAAAACACCAAAAACATCAAAAACATCAAAAACATCAAAAACATCAAAAACATCAATAACATCAAAAACATCAATAACATATGAAATATATAAAACATCAAAAACATAAAAACACCAAAAACATCAAAAAACATCAAAACATCAAAAACATCAAAACATCAAAATCATCAAAACATCAAAAACATCAATAACATATGAAATATATAAAACATCAAAACATAAAAACACCAAAAACATCAAAAACATCAAAAACATCAAAAACATCAAAAACATCAAAACATCAAAAACATCAAAAACATCAAAACATCAAAATCATCAAAAACATCAAAAACATCAAAAACATCAAAAACATCAAAATCATCAATAACATTAATAACATCAAAAACACCAAAATCTTCATAAACATTAAAAACATCAAAAACATCAAAAACATCAAAAACATCAAAAACATTAAAAACATGGAAAAATCAAAAAACATTAAAAACATCGAAAAATCAAAACATCAAAAACATAAAAACATCATAAAATCAAAATCATCAAAAACATCAAAATCATCAAAAACATTAATAACATATAAAACATCAAAGACATAAAAATCACCAAAAACATCAATAACATTAAAAACATCAAAAATATCAAAAACATCAAAACATCATAAACATCAAAACATCAAAAACATCAAAACATCTAAACATCAAAACATAAAAAATCTCAAAACATCGAAACGTCAAAAACATAAAAAATATAAAAACATCGAAAATATCAAAATATCAAAAACATCAAAACATCAAAAACATCAAAAAAATCAAAAACATCAAAACATTAATAACATCAAAAACACCAAAATCTTCAAAAACATTAAAAACATCAAAACATCAAAAACATAAAAATATCAAAAACATCTAAACATCAAAACCTCAAAACATCAAAACATTCAAAACATCAAAACATCAAAAACATAAAACATCATAGATTCACTCGCTCATCTAGTTCGTTCGCTTTTTAATTCTATGTTAATTCATTTCTCTTACAGCTATGTTAATTCTTAATTCCTACACATCAAAAACATCAAAAACATTAAAAACATCAAAAAATCAAAAACATCAAAAACATCAAAAACATCAAAAACACCAAAAACATCTAAAATATCAAAAACATCAAAAACATCAAAAACATCAAAAACATCAAAAACATCAAAAACATCAAAGACATCTAAACATCAAAGCCTCAAAAACATCAAACACATAAAAGCATCTTTAACATCAAAAACATCAAAAACATCAGAAACATCAAAACATTAAAAACATTAAAAACATCAAAAACATAAAAACATCATAAAATCAAAGACATCAAAAACATCAAAAACATCAAAAACATCAAAATCATCAAAAACATCAAAAACTTCAAAAACATTAATAACATATAAAACATCAAAAACATAAAAAAACACCAAAAACATCAAAAACATCAAAATCATCAACAACATCAAAAACATCAAAACATTAAAAATATCAAAACATCAAAAACATAAAAACATCATGAAATCAAAAACTTCAAAAACATCAAAAACATCAAAATCATCAAAAACATCCAAAGCATCAAAATCATCAAAAACATCAAAAAAATCAATAACATATAAAACATCAAAAACATAAAAACATCAAAAACATCAATAACATATAAAACATCAAAAACATAAAAACATCAAAACATAAAAAACTTCAAATACATCAACAACATATAAAACTTCAAAAACATAAAAACACCAAAAACATCAAAAACATCAAAAACATCAAAACATCAAAACATCAAAACATCAAAAACATCAAAAACATCAAAAACATCAAAAACATCAAAAACATCAAAACATCAAAAACATCAAAATCATCAAAAACATCAATATCATATAAAACATCAAAAACTTCAAAACATCAAAAACACCAAAAACATCAAAAACATCAAAAACATCAAAAACATCAAAAACATCAAAAACATCAAAAACATCAAAAACATCAAAACCATCAAAAACATCAATAACATATAAAACATCAAAAACATAAAAACACCAAAAATATCAAAAACATCAAAAACATTAAAAACATCAAAAAAAACAAAGACATTAACAACATCAAAAACATCAAAACATCAAAATTTCAAAACATCAAAACATCAAAACATCAAAAACATCTAAACATCAAAACCTCAAAACATCAAAAACATCAAAACATTAAAAACATCAAAACCATAAAAACATCAAAGCCTCGAAAACATCAAACACATAAAAAGCATCTTTAACATCAAAAACATTAAAAACATCAATAACATATAAAACATCAAAACATAAAAAAACACCAAAAACATAAAAAAACATCAAAAACATAAAAAACACCAAAAATATCAAAAACATCAAAACATTAAAAACATCAAAAAATCAAAGACATTAAAAACATCAAAAACATCAAAACATCAAAACATCAAAATTTCAAAACATCAAAACATCAAAAACATCTAAACATCAAAAACTCAAAAACATCAAAAACATATAAACATCAAAACCTCAAAAACATCAAAAACATCAAAATATATAAAACATCAAAAACATCAAAATCATCAAAAACATCATAAACATCAAAACATCAAAAACATCAAAAACATCAAAAACATCTAAACATCAAAACATAAAAAATCTCAAAACATCGAAACGTCAAAAACATAAAAATATAAAAAACATCGAAAATATCAAAAATATCAAAACATCAAAACATCAAAAACATCAAAAATCAAAAACATCAAAAACATTAATAACATCAAAAACACCAAAATCTTCAAAAACATTAAAAACATCAAAACATCAAAAACATAAAAAATATCAAAAACATCTAAACATCAAAACCTCAAAAACATCAAAACATTCAAAACATCAAAACATCAAAAACATAAAAACATCATAGATTCACTCGCTCATCTAGTTCGTTCGCTTTTAATTCTATGTTAATTCATTTCTCTTACAGCTATGTTAATTCTTAATTCCTACACATCAAAAACATCAAAAACATTAAAAACATCAAAAAATCAAAACATCAAAAACATCAAAACATCAAAAACACCAAAAACATCTAAAATATCAAAACATCAAAAACATCAAAAACATCAAAAACATCAAAAACATCAAAAACATCAAAAACATCAAAGACATCTAAACATCAAAGCCTCAAAAACATCAAACACATAAAAAGCATCTTTAACATCAAAAACATCAAAACATCAGAAACATCAAAACATTAAAAACATCAAAAACATCAAAAACATAAAAACATCATAAAATCAAAGACATCAAAAACATCAAAAACATCAAAAACATCAAAATCATCAAAAACATCAAAAACTTCAAAAACATTAATAACATATAAAACATCAAAAACATAAAAAACACCAAAAACATCAAAAACATCAAAAACATCAAAATCATCAACAACATCAAAAACATCAAAACATTAAAAATATCAAAACATCAAAAACATAAAAACATCATGAAATCAAAACTTCAAAAAACATCAAAAACATCAAAATCATCAAAAACATCCAAAGCATCAAAATCATCAAAACATCAAAAAAATCAATAACATATAAAACATCAAAAACATAAAAACATCAAAAACATCAATAACATATAAAACATCAAAAACATAAAAACATCAAAAACATAAAAACTTCAAAAACATCAACAACATATAAAACTTCAAAAACATAAAAACACCAAAAACATCAAAAACATCAAAAACATCAAAAACATCAAAAACATCAAAAACATCAAAAACATCAAAAACATCAAAAACATCAAAAACATCAAAAACATCAAAATCATCAAAAACATCAATATCATATAAAACATCAAAAACTTCAAAAACATCAAAAACACCAAAAACATCAAAAACATCAAAAACATCAAAACATCAAAAACATCAAAAACATCAAACCATCAAAAACATCAAAACATCAAAACATCAAAAATCAAAAATCAAAATCATCAAAAATTAAAGACATTAAAAACATCAAAAACATCAAAAACATCAAAAATATCAAAACATCAAAAACATCAAAACATCAAAACTTCAAAACATCAATAACATATAAAACATCAAAAACATAAAAAACACCAAAAATATCAAAAACATCAAAAACATTAAAACATCAAAAAACAAAGACATTAACAACATCAAAAACATCAAAACATCAAAATTTCAAAACATCAAAACATCAAAACATCAAAACATCTAAACATCAAAACCTCAAAAACATCAAAAACATCAAAACATTAAAAACATCAAAACCATAAAAACATCAAAGCCTCGAAAACATCAAACACATAAAAAGCATCTTTAACATCAAAAACATTAAAAACATCAATAACATATAAAACATCAAAAACATAAAAAACACCAAAACATAAAAAACATCAAAAACATAAAAAACACCAAAAATATCAAAAACATCAAAAACATTAAAAACATCAAAAAATCAAAGACATTAAAAACATCAAAAACATCAAAACATCAAAACATCAAAATTTCAAAACATCAAAACATCAAAAACATCTAAACATCAAAACTCAAAAACATCAAAAACATATAAACATCAAAACCCTCAAAACATCAAAAACATCAAAATATATAAAACATCAAAAACATCAAAATCATCAAAAACATCAATAACATATGAAATATATAAAACATCAAAAACATAAAAACACCAAAAACATCAAAAACATCAAAAACATCAAAAACATCAAAAACATCAAATTCATCAAAATCATCAAAAACATCAAAAAATCAAAGACATTAAAAACATCAAAAACATCAAAAACATCAAAATATCAAAAACATCAAAAACATCAAAAACATCAAAAACATTAAAAACTTCAAAACATCAATAACATATAAAACATCAAAAACATAAAAAACACCAAAAACATCAAAAACATCAAAAACATCAAAAAATCCAATACATTAAAAACATCAAAAACATCAAAACCATCTAAACATCAAAGCCTTAAAAACATCAAAACATTAAAAACATCAAAACATCAAAACATAAAAACATCATAAAATCAAAATCATCAAAAACATCAAAAATATCAAAAACATCAAAAACATCAAAAACATCAAATACTTCAAAAACATCAATAACATATAAAACATCAAAAACATAAAAAACACCAAAAATATCAAAACATCAAAAACATTAAAAACATCAAAAAACAAAGACATTAACAACATCAAAAACATCAAAACATCAAAATTTCAAAACATCAAAACATCTAATCATCAAAACCTCAAAAACATCAAAAACATCAAAACATTAAAAACATCAAAACATCAAAAACATAAAAACATCAAAGCCTCAAAAACATCAAAAACATCAAACACATAAAAAGCATCTTTAACATCAAAACATCAATAACATATAAAACATCAAAAACATAAAAAAACACCAAAAACATAAAAAAAAACATCAAAAGCATCAAAACATAAAAACACCAAAAATATCAAAAACATCAAAAACATTAAAAACATCAAAACATCAAAACATCAAAATTTCAAAACATCAAAACATCAAAAGATCTAAACATCAAAACTCAAAAACATCAAAAACATCTAAGCATCAAAACCTCAAAAACATCAAAAATATATAAAACATCAAAACATCAAAATCATCAAAAACATCAATAACATATGAAATATATAAAACATCAAAAACATAAAAACACCAAAAACATCAAAACCATCAAAAACATCAAAAACATCAAAAACATCAAAAACATCAATAACATATGAAATATATAAAACATCAAAAAACATAAAAACACCAAAAACATCAAAAACATCAAAAACATCAAAAACATCAAAATCATCAAAATCATCAAAAACATCAAAAACATCAAAAATCAAAAACATCAAAAACATCAAAAACATCTAAACATCAAAACCTCAAAAACATCAAACACATCGAAAACTTTAAAACATCAAATCATCAAAAACATCTAAACATCAAAACATAAAAAATCTCAAAAACATCTAAACATCGAAACATTAAAAATATCAACAACATCGAAAACATCAAAAATATCAAAAACATCAAACATCAAAAACATCAAAAAATCAAAAACATCAAAAACATTAATAACATCAAAAACACCAAAAATTTTCAAAACCATAAAAACATCATAAACATCAAAAATATCAAAAACATCAAAAACATCAAAACATCAAAAATATCAAAAACATCAAAACATCAAAACTTCAAGAACATCAATAACATATAAAACATCAAAACATAAAAACACCAAAAACATCAAAAAACATTAAAAACATCGAAAATCAAAGACATTAAAAACATCAAAAACATCAAAAACATCAAAACATCAAAACATCTAAACATCAAAGCCTCAAAAACATCAAAAACATCAAAACATTAAAACCATCAAAACATCAAAACATCAAAAACATAAAAACATCATAAAATCAAAATCATCAAAAACATCAAAAATATCAAAAACATCAAAAACATCATAAACATCAAAACATCAAAAACATTAAAAACATCTAAACATCAAAACATAAAAATCTCAAAAACATCTAAACATCGAAACGTCAAAAACATAAAAATATAAAAAACATCAAAAATATCAAAATATCAAAAACATCAAAACATCAAAAACATCAAAAAATCAAAAACATCAAAAACATTAATAACATCATAAACACCAAAATCTTCAAAAACATTAAAAACATCAAAACATCAAAAAACATAAAAATATCAAAAACATCAAAAACATCAAAAACATCTAAACATCAAAACCTCAAAAACATTCAAAACATCAAAACATCAAAAACATAAAAACATCATAGATTCACTCGCTCATCTAGTTCGTTCGCTTTTAATTCTATGTTAATTCATTTCTCTTACAGCTATGGTAATTCTTAATTCCTTCACATCAAAAACATTCAAAACATCAAAACATCAAAAATATCAAAAACATCAAAAATATCAAAAACATCAAAAACTTCAAAAACATCAATAACATACAAAACATAAAAACAACATAAACATCAAAAACATTAAAAACATCAAAAAATCAAAGATATTAAAAACATCAAAAACATCAAAAACATCAAAAACATCTAAACATCAAAGCCCCAAAAACATCAAAACATTAAAAACATCAAAACATCAAAAACATCTAAACATCAAAACATAAAAAATCTCAAAAACATCTAAACATCGAAACGTCAAAACATTAAAAATATAAAAACATCGAAAATATCAAAAATATCAAAAACATCAAAAACATCAAAAAAATCAAGAACATCAAAAACATTAATAACATCAAAAACACCAAAACCTTCAAAAACATTAAAACATCAAAACATCAAAAACATCAAAAACATCAAAAACATCAAAAAACATCTAAACATCAAAACCTCAAAAACATCAAAACATTCAAAACATCAAAAACATAAAAACATCATAGATTCACTCGCTCATCTAGTTCGTTCGCTTTTAATTCTATGTTAATTCATTTCTCTTACAGCTATGTTAATTCTTAATTCCTACACATCAAAACATCAAAAACATTAAAAACATCAAAAAAATCAAAAACATCAAAAACATCAAAAACACCTAAAAACATCAAAAATATCAAAAACATCAAAAACATCAAAACTTCAAAAACATTAATAACATATAAAACATCAAAACATAAAAAACACCAAAAACATCAAAAGCATCAAAATCACCAACAACATCAAAAACATCAAAACATTAAAAATATCAAAACATCAAAAACATAAAAACATCATGAAATCAAAAACTTCAAAAACATCAAAATCATCAAAAACATCAAAAGCATCAAAATCATCAAAAACATCAAAAAAATGAATAACATATAAACATCAAAAACATAAACACCAAAAACATCAAAAACATCAATAACATATAAAACTTCAAAAACATAAAAAACACCAAAAACATAAAAACACCAAAAACATCAAAAACATCAAAAACATCAAAACATCAAAAACATCAAAAACATCAAAAACATCAAAAACATCAAAAACATCAAAAAACATCAAAAACATCAAAACATCAAAAACATCAAAAACATCAATAACATCAAAACATCAAAAACATCAAAAACATCAAAAAACATCAAAAACATCAAAAACATCAAAAACATCAAAACATCAAAATCATCAAAAACATCAAAAATTAAAGACCTTAAAAACATCAAAAACATCAAAATCATCAAAAACATCATAAACATAAAAACATCAAAAACATAAAAACATCAAAAACTTCAAAAACATCAACAACATATAAAACATTAAAAACATAAAAAACACCAAAAACATCAAAAACATCAAAAAACATCAAAAACATCAAAAACATCAATAACATATGAAATATATAAAACATCAAAAACATAAAAACACCAAAAACATCAAAACATCAAAAACATCAAAACATCAAAAACATCAAAAACATCAAAAACATCAAAATCATCAAAAACATCAAAAACATCAATAACATATGAAATATATAAAACATCAAAAACATAAAAACACCAAAAACATCAAAAACATCAAAACATCAAAAACATCAAAAACATCAAAAACATCAAAATCATCAAAAACATCAAAAACATCAAAAACATCAAAATCATCAAAAACATCAAAAAACCAAAGACATTAAAAACATCAAAAACATCAAAAACATCAAAAATATCAAAAACATCAAAAACATCAAAAACTTCAAAAACATCAATAACATTAATAACATCAAAAACACCAAAATCTTCATAAACATTAAAAACATCAAAAACATCAAAAACATCAAAACATTAAAAACATGGAAAAATCAAAAATATTAAAAACATCGAAAATCAAAACATCAAAAACATAAAAACATCATAAAATCAAAATCATCAAAAACATCAAAATCATCAAAAACATTAATAACATATAAAACATCAAAGACATAAAAATCACCAAAAACATCAATAACATTAAAAACATCAAAAATATCAAAACATCAAAAACATCATAAACATCAAAACATCAAAAACATCAAAACATCAAAAACATCTAAACATCAAAACATAAAAAATCTCAAAAACATCTAAACATCGAAACGTCAAAAACATAAAAAATATAAAACATCGAAAATATCAAAAATATCAAAAACATCAAAACATCAAAAACATCAAAAATCAAAAACATCAAAAACATTAATAACATCAAAAACACCAAAATCTTCAAAAACATTAAAAACATCAAAACATCAAAAACATAAAAATATCAAAACATCTAAACATCAAACACCTCAAAAACATCAAAACATTCAAAACATCAAAACATCAAAAACATAAAAACATCATAGATTCACTCGCTCATCTAGTTCGTTCGCTTTAATTCTATGTTAATTCATTTCTCTTACAGCTATGTTAATTCTTAATTCCTACACATCAAAAACATCAAAAACATTAAAAACATCAAAAAATCAAAAACATCAAAAACATCAAAAACACCAAAAACATCTAAAATATCAAAAACATCAAAACATCAAAAACATCAAAAACATCAAAAACATCAAAAACATCAAAAACATCAAAAACATCAAAGACATCTAAACATCAAAAACATCAAAAACATCAAAAACATCAAACACATCAAAAAGCATCTTTAACATCAAAACATCAAAAACATCAGAAACATCAAAACATTAAAAACATTAAAAACATCAAAAACATAAAAACATCATAAAATCAAAGACATCAAAACATCAAAACATCAAAAACATCAAAATCATCAAAAACATCAAAAACTTCAAAACATTAATAACATATAAACATCAAAACATAAAAAAACACCAAAACATCAAAAACATCAAAATCATCAACAACATCAAAAACATCAAAACATTAAAAATATCAAAACATCAAAAACATAAAAACATCATGAAATCAAAACTTCAAAAACATCAAAACATCAAAATCATCAAAAACATCCAAAGCATCAAAATCATCAAAAACATCAAAAAAATCAATAACATATAAAACATCAAAAACATACAAAACATCAAAAACATCAATAACATATAAAACATCAAAAACATAAAAACATCAAAAACATAAAAAACATCAAAAACATCAACAACATATAAAACTTCAAAAAACATAAAAACACCAAAAACATCAAAAACATCAAAAACATCAAAACATCAAAACATCAAAACATCAAAAACATCAAAAACATCAAAAACATCAAAAACATCAAAACATCAAAACATCAAAACATCAAAATTATCAAAAACATCAATATCATATAAAACATCAAAAACTTCAAAAAACATCAAAAACACCAAAAAACAACAAAACATCAAAAACATCAAAAACATCAAAACATCAAAAACATCAAAAACATCAAATACATCAAAACCATCAAAAACATCAAAAACATCAAAAACATCAAAAATCAAAAAATCAAAATCATCAAAATTAAAGACATTAAAAAACATCAAAAACATCAAAAACATCAAAATATCAAAAACATCAAAAACATCAAAAACTTCAAAAACATCAATAACATATAAAACATCAAAAACATAAAAAACACCAAAATATCAAAACATCAAAACATTAAAAAACATCAAAACAAAGACATTAACAACATCAAAAACATCAAAACATCAAAATTTCAAAACATCAAAACATCAAAACATCAAAAACATCTAAACATCAAAACCTCAAAACATCAAAAACATCAAAACATTAAAAACATCAAAACCATAAAAACATCAAAGCCTCGAAAACATCAAACACATAAAAGCATCTTTAACATCAAAAACATTAAAAACATCAATAACATATAAAACATCAAAAACATAAAAACACCAAAAACAAAACAAAAAACATCAAAAACATAAAAACACCAAAAATATCAAAAACATCAAAAACATTAAAAACATCAAAAAAATCAAAGACATTAAAAACATCAAAAACATCAAAAACATCAAAACATCAAAATTTCAAAACATCAAAACATATAAACATCAAAACCTCAAAACATCAAAAACATCAAAAAATATATAAAACATCAAAACATCAAAATCATCAAAAACATCAATAACATATGAAATATATAAAACATCAAAACATAAAAACACCAAAAACATCAAAAACATCAAAAACATCAAAACATCAAAAACATCAAATTCATCAAAATCATCAAAAACATCAAAAAATCAAAGACATTAAAAACATCAAAAACATCAAAAACATCAAAAATATCAAAAACATCAAAAACATCAAAAACATCAAAACATCAAAAACATAAAAAACATCATAAAATCAAAATCATCAAAAAACATCAAAAACATCAAATACTTCAAAAACATCAATAACATATAAAACATCAAAAACATAAAAAACCACAAAAATATCAAAAACATCAAAAACATTAAAAACATCAAAAAAACAAAGACATTAACAACATCAAAAAACATCAAACATCAAAATTTCAAAACATCAAAAACATCTAATCATCAAAACCTCAAAAACATCAAAAACATCAAAACATTAAAAACATCAAAAACATAAAAACATCAAAGCCTCAAAGACATCAAAAACATCAAACACATAAAAAGCATCTTTAACATCAAAACATCAATAACATATAAAACATCAAAAACATAAAAACACCAAAAACATAAAAACATCAAAAGCATCAAAACATAAAAACACCAAAAATATCACAAACATCAAAAACATTAAAAACATCAAAAACATCAAAACATCAAAATTTCAAAACATCAAAACATCAAAAGCATCTAAACATCAAAACTCAAAAACATCAAAAAACATCTAAACATCAAAACCTCAAAAACATCAAAATATATAAAACATCAAAAACATCAAAAAACATCAAAATCATCAAAAACATCAATAACATATGAAATATATAAAACATCAAAAACATAAAAACACCAAAAACATCAAAAACATCAAAAACATCAAAAACATCAAAAACATCAAAAACATCAAAAACATCAAAAACATCAAAAACATCAAAACATCAAAAACATCAAAAACATCAAAAACATCAAAAACATCAAAATCATCAAAAACATCAAAAACATCAAAAACATCAAAACATCAAAAACATCAAAAACATCAAAAACATCAAAAACATCAAAAAACATCAAAAATATCAAAAACATCAAAAACATCAAAAACATCAAAAACATTAAAAACTTCAAAAACATCAATAACATATAAAACATCAATAACATATAAAACATCAAAAACATAAAAACACCAAAAACATCAAAACATCAAAAAATCCAAGACATTAAAAACATCAAAAACATCAAAAACATCAAAACATCAAAACCATCTAAACATCAAAGCCTCAAAAACATCAAAAACATCAAAACATTAAAAATATCAAAATCATCAAAAACATCAAAAACGTCAATAACATATAAAACATCAAAAACATAAAAAACACCAAAAACATCAATAACATTAAAAACATCAAAAAATCAAAAACATCAAAACATCAAAAACAGCAAAAACATCAAAAAGTCAAAACATTAAAAACATCATAAAATTAAAAACATCAAAACAACAAAAGCAACAAAAACATCAAAACATCAACAACATCAAAAACAAAAAAACAGAAAAAACATCAAAATATAAACATCAATAACATCAAAAAAGTCAAAAAAGTCAATAACATTAAAAACATCAAAAACATCAAAAACATCAAAAAAATCAAAAGCATCAAAAACATCAAAACATCAAAAACATAAAAACATCATAAAATCAAAATCATCAAAAAACATCAAAACATCAGAAACATCAAAACATTAAAAACATTAAAACCATCAAAAACATCAAAAACTTCAAAAACATTAATAACATATAAAACATCAAAAACATAAAAAAACACCAAAACATCAAAAACATCAAAAACATCAAAATCATCAACAACATCAAAAACATCAAAACATTAAAAATATCAAAACATCAAAAACATAAAAACATCATGAAATCAAAACTTCAAAAAACATCAAAACATCAAAATCATCAAAAACATCCAAAGCATTAAAATCATCAAAAACATCAAAAAAATCAATAACATATAAAACATCAAAACATAAAAACATCAAAAACATAAAAAACATCAAAAACATCAATAACATATAAAACATCAAAAACATAAAAACATCAAAAACATAAAAACCTTCAAAAACATCAATAACATATAAAACATCAAAAACATCAAAAACATCAAAACATCAAAAACATCAAAAACATCAAAAACATCAAAAACATCAAAAACATCAAAATCATCAAAAACATCAATATCATATAAAACATCAAAAACATTAAAAACATCAAAAACAGCATAAACATCAAAAACATCAAAACATCAAAAACATCAAAAACATCAAAAACATCAAAACCATCAAAAACATCAAAACATCAAAAACATCAAAAACATCAAAAAATCAAAATCATCAAAAAATTAAAGACATTAAAAAACATCAAAAACATCAAAAACATCAAAAATATCAAAAACATCAAAAACATCAAAAACATCAAAAACTTCAAAACATCAATAACATATAAAAATCAAAAACATAAAAACACCAAAAATATCAACAACATCAAAAACATTAAAAACATCAAAAAACCAAAGACATTAACAACATCAAAAACATCAAAACATCAAAATTTCAAAACATCAAAACATCAAAAACATCTAAACATCAAAACCTCAAAAACATCAAAACATTAAAAACATCAAAACATCAAAAACATAAAAACATCAAAGCCTCAAAAACATCAAACACATAAAAAGCATCTTTAACATCGAAACATCAATAACATATAAAACATCAAAAACATAAAAAAACCCAAAACATAAAAAAAAAACATCAAAAACATCAAAACATATAAAAAACACCAAAACATAAAAAACACCAAAAATATCAAAAACATCAAAACATTAAAAACATCAAAAAAACATCAAAACATCAAAACATCAAAATTTCAAAACATCAAAACATCAAAAACATCTAAACATCAAAACTCAAAACATCAAAAACATCTAAACATCAAAACCTCAAAAACATCAAAAACATCAAAAAATATATAAAACATCAAAAACATCAAAATCATCAAAAACATCAATAACATATGAAATATATAAAACATCAAAAACATAAAAACACCAAAAACATCAAAAACATCAAAACATCAAAAACATCAAAACATCAAAATCATCAAAAACATCAAAAAATCAAAGACATTCAAAACATCAAAAACATCAAAAACATAAAAACACCAAAAAACATTTAAAACATCAAAACATCAAAACATCAAAACCATCTAAACATCAAAACCTCAAAAACATCAAAAACATCAAAACATTAAAACATCAAAACATCAAAACATCAAAAACATAAAAACATCATAAATCAAAATCATCAAAAACATCAAAAATATCAAAACATCAAAAACATCAAAAACATCAAAAACTTCAAAAACATCAATAACATATAAAACATCAAAAACATAAAAACACCAAAAATATCAAAAACATCAAAAACATTAAAAACATCAAAAAACAAAGACATGTAACAACATCGAAACATCAAAATTTCAAAACATCAAAACATCAAAAACATCTAAACATCAAAACCTCAAAAACATCAAAACATCAAAACATTAAAACATCAAAACATCAAAAACATAAAAACATCAAAGCCTCAAAAACATCAAAAACATCAAACACATAAAAAGCATCTTTAACATCAAAAACATCAAAAACATCAATAACATATAAAACATCAAAAACATAAAAAACACCAAAAATATAAAAACATCAAAAGCATCAAAAACATAAAAACACCAAAAAATATCAAAACATCAAAAACATTAAAACATCAAAAAATCAAAGACATTAAAAACATCAAAACATCAAAACATCAAAACATCAAAATTTCAAAAACATCAAAAACATCTAAACATCAAAACTCAAAAACATCAAAAACATCTAAACATCAAAACCTCAAAAACATCAAAAATATAAAACATCAAAACATCAAAGACATCTAAACATCAAAGCCTCAAAAACATCAAACACACAAAAAGCATCTTTAACATCAAAAACATCAAAACATCAGAAACATCAAAACATTAAAAACATTAAAAACATCAAAAACATCAAAAACTTCAAAAACATTAATAACATATAAAACATCAAAAACATAAAAACACCAAAAACATCAAAAACATCAAAACATCAAAATCATCAACAACATCAAAAACATCAAAACATTAAAAATATCAAAACATCAAAAACATAAAAAACATCATGAAATCAAAAACTTCAAAAACATCAAAAACATCAAAATCATCAAAACATCCAAAGCATCAAATCATCAAAACATCAAAAAATCAATAACATATAAAACATCAAAAACATAAAAACATCAAAACATAAAAAACATCAAAAACCATAAAAACATCAAAAACATCAATAACATATAAAACATCAAAAACATAAAAACCTCAAAAACATAAAAAACTTCAAAAACATCAACAACATATAAAACTTCAAAAACATAAAAACACCAAAAACATCAAAAACATCAAAAACATCAAAAACATCAAAACATCAAAAACATCAAAAACATCAAAACATCAAAAACATCAAAATCATCAAAAACATCAATATCATATAAACATCAAAAACTTCAAAACATCAAAAACACCAAAAACATCAAAAACATCAAAACATCAAAAACATCAAAAACATCAAAAACATCAAAAACATCAAAACCATCAAAAACATCAAAAACATCAAAAACATCAAAAATCAAAATCATCAAAAAATTAAAGACATTAAAAACATCAAAAACATCAAAAACATCAAAAATATCAAAAACATCAAAAACATCAAAACTTCAAAAACATCAATAACATATAAAACATCAAAAACATAAAAAACACCAAAAATATCAAAAACATCAAAACATTAAAAACATCAAAAACAAAGACATTAACAACATCAAAACATCAAAACATCAAAATTTCAAAACATCAAAACATCAAAAACATCAAAACCTCAAAAACATCAAAACATTAAAAACATCAAAACATCAAAAACATAAAAACATCAAAGCCTCAAAAACATCAAAAACATCAAACACATAAAAAGCATCTTTAACATCAAAAACATCGAAAACATCAATAACATATAAAACATCAAAACATAAAAAAAACACCAAAAACATAAAAAACATCAAAAACATAAAAAACACCAAAAATATCAAAAACATCAAAACATTAAAACATCAAAAACATCAAAAACATCAAAACATCAAAACATCAAAATTTCAAAACATCAAAACATCAAAAACATCTAAACATCAAAACTCAAAAACATCAAAAACATCTAAACATCAAAACCTCAAAAACATCAAAATATATAAAACATCAAAAACATCAAAATCATCAAAATCATCAAAACATCAATAACATATGAAATATATAAAACATCAAAAACATAAAAACACCAAAAACATCAAAACATAAAAACATCAAAAACATCAAAATCATCAAAAACATCAAAAATCAAAGACATTCAAAACATCAAAAACATCAAAAACATCAAAAACATCAAAAACATCAAAAATATCAAAAACATCAAAAGCATCAAAAACATCAAAACATTAAAAACTTCAAAAACATCAATAACATCAATAACATATAAAACATCAAAAACATAAAAAACACAAAAACATCAAAAACATCAAAAACATCAAAAAATCCAAGACATTAAAAACATCAAAACATCAAAACATCAAAACCATCTAAACATCAAAGCCTCAAAAACATCAAAACATCAAAACATTAAAAACATCAAAACATCAAAACATCAAAACATAAAAACATCATAAAATCAAAATCATCAAAAACATCAAAAATATCAAAACATCAAAAACATCAAAACATCAAAAACTTCAAAACATCAATAACATATAAAACATCAAAAACATAAAAACACCAAAAATATCAAAAACATCAAAAACATTAAAAACATCAAAAAACAAAGACATTAACAACATCAAAAACATCAAAACATCAAAATTTCAAAACATCAAAACATCAAAACATCAAAAACATCTAAACATCAAAACCTCAAAAACATCAAAACATCAAAACATTAAAAACATCAAAACATCAAAAACATCAAAGCCTCAAAAACATCAAAAAACATCAAACACATAAAAAGCATCTTTAACATCAAAACATCAATAACATATAAAACATCAAAAACATAAAAACACCAAAAACATAAAAAAAACATCAAAAGCATCAAAAAACATAAAAACACCAAAAATATCAAAAACATCAAAAACATTAAAAACATCAAAAATCAAAGACATTAAAAACATCAAAAACATCAAAAACATCAAAACATCAAAATTTCAAAACATCAAAACATCAAAAACATCTAAACATCAAAACTCAAAAACATCAAAACATCTAAACATCAAAACCTCAAAAATATCAAAAATATATAAAACATCAAAAACATCAAAACATCAAAATCATCAAAAACATCAAAACATCAATAACATATGAAATATATAAAACATCAAAAACATAAAAACACCAAAAACATCAAAATCATCAACAACATCAAAAACATCAAAACATTAAAAATATCAAAACATCAAAAACATAAAAACATCATGAAATCAAAAACTTCAAAAACATCAAAAACATCAAAATCATCAAAAACATCCAAAGCATCAAAATCATCAAAACATCAAAAAAATCAATAACATATAAAACATCAAAACATAAAAAACATCAAAAAACATAAAAAACATCAAAAACATCAATAACATATAAAACATCAAAAACATAAAAACATCAAAAAACATAAAAAACTTCAAAACATCAACAACATATATGTGGGAACTGGTTCCAGTAAGAATACTCGCAGTGGTAATCGATATTAAATGTTTCGATACTTCTAAAATGCAACCCTAGACAATAACAAGTTATCGAGAAACGGAGCGAGTGTAGAGTAAAAAGTCGAATATAAAAAGTTGCCAAGAGCGGTTGTTACTAAATCAAAAGAATAAGTTTCGTCATAATTAAATGTAAATCTTGAAGAACATAAATAATTTGTTACACTTATAAGCTATATTACTTATTAAATAAAACTTTATGAACAATAAACTACAAATTGGGGGCTCGTCCGGGATTGTGCTTAAGTGTAAAGACAAAATTTGTGCATATGACGCAGTTCATTAGTGCATATGACGCAGTTCGTTTTAGTAGCAACCAGTGAACGGTAAATAGAACCGTTGCATGATCGACGCTGCACAAACGCGAGAAACAGTATAGACAATTCTCGAAGAAGTTTCGAGAGTCGGATAAACTAAAGTTGCTGCTTAAGTTGTTAGAAGCAGAGCTGGAGCGTGCGTCGGCAGAGGCAAAGTTGCTGCTTAAGTTGTTAGAAGCAGAGCTGGAGCGTGCGTCGACAGAGGCGGAGTTGTTGTTTGCAGCGGACAGAAGCGAGAGCTGCTATTTGCGTCGGCAGAGGCAAAGTTGCTGCTTAAGTTGTTAGAAGCAGAGCTGGAGCGTGCGTCGGCAGAGGCAAAGTTGCTGCTTGTTGTTAGAAGCAGAGCTGGAGCGTGCGTCGACAGAGGCGGAGTTGTTGTTTGCAGCGACAGAAGCAGAGCTGCTATTTGCGTCGTCAGAGGCAGAGCTTGGAGAAAACGTCAGCAGAGTCCGAATTGCTGCATTAATCGAGGCAGGACTTGGTGCGAACTTCGACAGAGGCAGAGCTTGATACGATCGTCGGCAGAGGCAGCGCTGTTGCGTAAAACTTCAGAGGCAAAGCTGGTGCGAGCATCGACAGAGGCAGTGCTGGTGTAAGGTTACGTTAACTAAGAGTAGTATAGTGTTGTATACTTTTACTAATTTTTATTGTTTTCTAACACCATTTCAAAATGCAACTTGACGAGATCTTGGCACTCCGCGTAGCCGATTTGAGGGTAAAGTTAGCAGAGCTGGAGTTACCAACAAATGGAAGGAAACTAGAGTTGCAGAATAGATTGCTTACACATTTTGGAATTCAGGATGAAGAGGAAAGCGATTCAGATGAAGCTCAATCCGTGGTTACAGAGCGAAATTTAGTTGAAAATCAAAGATTAGACAATGACAGGTCATGGTTCACTCTTAAAGATGTAGAAGGCAGCGTATCTAGTTTCTCTGGAACAGGAAGCCCTGATGTAGAACAATGGATCGATGAGTTAGAAAGTTGTTCAATTACTGTCAAGTGGAGTGATTTGCAGCTTTTTATCTATTCGAAACAAATGCTTACAGGAGCGGCAAAACTATTTGTTCGTAGTGAGGCGAATATTCGTAGTTGGGCTGTTTTGAAAGCTAAGTTAGAGAAGAGTTTTCAATCAAGGTGTCATCAGCTGAGGTTCATAGAAGATTGGACCAGCGTCAGCAGAGAAAAGACGAATCATTGTTTGAATATTTGTATGCTCTGAAAGAAATCGCAAAAGCCAGTTAATATTGATGAGCCAAGTTTAATTGACTATTACATAAAGGGTATTCCAGATTCGAAAGGGAATAAGATTATGTTATACCAGGCCAGAAATATACAGGAACTGAAACATCAAATCTAGATATATCAGAAAGCTAGATCTGGCAAATCGAATCAATCAGCTGGGGAACGTCAGGAGCAAAATAAAGATCAAGCAAAGTTCAGGTT
Source organism: Drosophila pruinosa (assembly GCA_018150935.1). NCBI lineage: Eukaryota > Metazoa > Arthropoda > Insecta > Diptera > Drosophilidae > Drosophila > Drosophila pruinosa. Next base: position 44,264 of record JAECWR010000193.1, read on the forward strand.
AAGTCTGGAACATCCAGAAAATGTTTCAAATGCGGCGATAATTCTCACGTAATGAAAGACTGTAAGAAAAAAGATTTTGTTTGCTTTAAATGTGGTCAGGCAGGACACCGAGCAGCACAATGTACAGCACAAACAGATGTTAAGAAAGAAACAAATGCTAATGTTGTTCAAGAGGACAAAGTAGAAGCGTCGTTAGGCAGTGAATTTACTCTTTCAGGTCTTGAATTGAAGAGCGTTGTTTACAAACAGATTTTATTTAAAGGTTTGGTTGACACGGGTGCTGATTTGTGCTTAATGCGCAGACAAGTCTTCATGAGCCTAGGAGCAGCAGAAATAACTGGTAAAGGAAAGAGTTTGACGGGAATTGGAGAAAGTCGGTTTTAACATTTGGAAGCGTTATTATATCCGTTCACATAGATGGTATTCCAATGGAAGTGGAATTTCATGTGGTTCAAGATCAGGATATAGGTTTCGATGCTATTTTAGGTAGGACAATTTTGGACACTGTCGATATGAAGGTTACCAAAAGTGGTACTCACTTTAATATCAGAATGAAAACTGAAGATGGAGGTAAAATGAGGGATACAAAGATAGTTGATCGTCAGGTGAATGACGAATTTCGAAGCATGTGTGTGGAAGAGCTTGTAGCAACTTCTAAGGTAGATGTATCTCATCTTAATCAGCCTGAAGCTAAAACGGTATTGGAGATGATCAAACAATATTGTCCAATTCGTAACACAAAATGCCCCTGTCGAGATGAAAATTGTTTTGAAGACGACGTTCCAGTTTATCAGCATCCCAGGCGACAGTCGTATAGTGACCAAAACTTTGTAGATGAGCAGGTGCGGGAATGGTTAAAAGAAGGATAATACAGCCAAGTACATCCGAGTATGCTTCACCCGTCGTCCTGGTGGCTAAGAAAAATGGGAAAAAGCGTCTATGCTGTGACTATCGCAAATTAAATGAGAAAATTATACGAGATAATTTTCCGATGGCACATGGACAATGTTTTAGACAAGCTTCAGAATGCGAAGATATATACAACATTGGATTTGACTAATGGGTTTTTCCATGTGCCCGTAGAAGCAGCTTCAAGAAAATACACTTCGTTCGTAACTCAAAGCGGGCAGTACGAATTTTTATTTGTACCGTTTGGCATTTCGAATTCGCCGGCAGTTTTTACTAGGTTTATAATGTCTGTTCTACGAGAGTTGCTCGCTAGTGGCATTGTAATATTTTACATGGATGATGTTATTGTGCCTAGTAACGATGTTGAAGAGGGGATAAGAAAATTGAAGCAAGTGTTAGAAGTATCTTCTCAAAATGGGCTACGAATTAATTGGGGCAAATGCCAGATATTACATCGGAGAGTAAATTTTTGGGATATATCGTTCGAGATGGAACCATAACCCCAAGCAAAGAAAAGATACAGGCCGTTACAGAATTTCCGGAACCCAAAGATAAAAAGGGATACAACGTTTTTTAGGGTTAACGTCTTACTTTAGAAAATTCATAAATGGATATGCAGCTATGGCCAAGCCATTATCAGACCTTTTAAGGCAAGATGCTAAGTTCGGATTTACTGAATTTCAGCGGAAGGCATTTGAAGAGCTGAAATTGGCTTTAGTTAGTGAGCCAGTATTAAAGCTGTATAACCCGAAGTTGCGAACAGAGATTCACACAGATGCTTCAAAGTATGGGTATGGGGCAGTATTATTACAAAAAAGATCCAGAAGATAATATGTTTCACCCTGTACAATTTATGAGTCGGAAAACTAAGCCTTGTGAGGAGAATTACAGTTCGTATGAGCTAGAGGTTTTAGCAATAATAGCAGCTTTAATGAAATGAAGTGTATGTTCTTGGTATATCTTTTGCTATAGTAACTGATTGTAACGGGTTCATGATGACCATGAAAAAGAAAGAAGTACCTTTAAGAGTAGCGCGTTGGGCATTGTATTTGCAAGATTTTGATTATAAAATAGAACATCGTTCAGGGTCCAAATTAAAGCATGCTGATGCTTTGAGCCGAGTGTCTTGCTTTTTTATAACAGATACTTTGATCCATCGATTGAGAGAGGCCCAGCTGCAAGATGAGTGGATAAGAGGGGTTAGAGAATTGGTCGCTAAAGATTCGTATGAAGATTTTTATATTCAAAATCAGGTTCTATTTAAGGACCCAAATAAAGAACTCATAGTAGTCCCTGGTCAGATGGAAAACGAGATAATTGTTACTGCTCATAACCAAGGTCATTTCTCGGCTGCTAAAACGCAAGATTTAGTGGAAAAGTCGTATTACATTCCGAAATTGAAAGGAAAAGTTGTTCGTGTTGTAGATAGTTGTGTTCGTTGCATAATAGTTAACGCGAAATCTGGTAAAAGGAAGGGTTTCTGACAGCAATCGATAAGGGTAATATACCGTTTATTACATACCATATTGACCATGTTGGCCCAATGGAACTAACTAATAAGCGATATAATCACATTTTAGTGGTGGTAGATGGGTTTTCGAAATATGTTTGGTTGTATCCAACCCGTAGTACTGGTGTCGATGAGGTGATAGAGTGCTTGAAAAAACAAGCAGTTAATTTTGGGAACCCCTACAGAATTGTGTCGGATAGAGGTTCCGCGTTTACCTCGAATTCCTTTAAAGAATATTGTGAGGATGAAAATATTCAACATTTGCTCATTGCCACCGGTGTACCTCGTGGAAATGGTCAGGTGGAACGGATGCATAAGCTTGTAGTTCCAATGTTGTCTAAGTTAAGTAATGACAATCCAGGATTATGGTATAAGAATTTAGGACAAGTTCAGCAAGTGATTAATAATACAGAGCCAAGAAGCACGAAAATAGCACCTTTTAAGTTAATAACTGGAGTAGATATGCGTTTCTGATAATAAAGAGCTAAAAGATTTAGTAAGCGAATTCATGATTAGAGAGTTAGAAGAAAAGCGTGAAAACTTGCGGCAAGAAGCTCGTGAAAATATTAGGCATATACAGGAAGAAAATAAAAAGCATTTGATTTAAAAAGAAAGCAACAGAAACAGTATAATATTAATGATTTGGTAGCCATAAAAAGGGACACAGTACGGAGTAGGGCTAAAGCTGAAAGGTAAATATTTGGGCCCATATAAAGTGGTTGAGATCAAAGATCATGGGAGGTATGAGGTTGAAAAAGATAGGAGATAATGAAGGTCCTATAAAAACAATTACAGTTGCCGAGTATATGAAACCATGGCTTGATCCATTCGAGGCGAATGTACTGTCAGGAGGGCCGATTGTGGGAACTGGTTCCAGTAAGAATACTCGCAGTGGTAATCGATATTAAATGTTTCGATACTTCTAAAATGCAACCCTAGACAATAACAAGTTATCGAGAAACGGAGCGAGTGTAGAGTAAAAAAGTCGAATATAAAAAAGTTGCCAAGAGCGGTTGTTACTAAATCAAAAGAATAAGTTTCGTCATAATTAAATGTAAATCTTGAAGAACATAAATAATTTGTTACACTTATAAGCTATATTACTTATTAAATAAAACTTTATGAACAATAAACTACATATAAAACTTCAAAAACACCAAAAACATCAAAAACATCAAAAACATCAAAACATCAAAAACATCAAAAAAACATCAAAAACATCAAAAACATCAAAACATCAAAACATCAAAACATCAAAAAACATCAAAACATCAAAACATCAAAAACATCAAAAACATCAAAAACATCAAAAACATCAAAAACATCAAAACATCAAAAACATCAAAAACATCAAAATCATCAAAAACATCAATATCATATAAAACATCAAAACTTCAAAACATCAAAAACACCAAAAACATCAAAAACATCAAAAACATCAAAAACATCAAAAACATCAAAAACATCAAAAACATCAAAAACATCAAAAACATCAAAAACATCAAAAACATCAAAAACATCAAAACCATCAAAACATCAAAAACATCAAAAACATCAAAAAATCAAAATCATCAAAAATTAAAGACATCAAAAACATCGAAAACATCAAAAACATCAAAAATATCAAAAACATCAAAAACATCAAAAACATCAAAAACATCAAAAACATCAAAAACTTCAAAACATCAATAACATATAAAACATCAAAAACATAAAAAACACCAAAAATATCAAAAACATCAAAACATTAAAAACATCAAAAAACAAAGACATTAACAACATCAAAAACATCAAAACATCAAAATTTCAAAACATCAAAACATCAAAACATCAAAACATCAAAACCTCAAAAACATCAAAACATTAAAAACATCAAAACATCAAAACATAAAAACATCAAAGCCTCAAAAACATCAAAAACATCAAAAACATCAAAAACATCAAAAACATCAAACACATAAAAAGCATCTTTAACATCAAAAACATCGAAAACATCAATAACATATAAAACATCAAAAACATAAAAAACACCAAAAACATAAAAAAACATCAAAAACATCAAAAACATAAAAAACACCAAAAATATCAAAAACATCAAAAACATCAAAACATCAAAAACATCAAAAACATCTAAACATCAAAACATAAAAAATCTCAAAAACATCTAAACATCGAAACGTCAAAAACATTAAAAATATCAAAAATCAAAGACATCAAAAATATCAAAAACATCAAAAACATCAAAAACATCAAAAACATCAAAAACTTCAAAAACATCAATAACATATAAAACATTAAAAACATAAAAAACCCCAAAAACATTCAAAACATCAAAACATCAAGAACATAAAAACATCATAGATTCACTCGCTCATCTAGTTCGTTCGCTTTTAATTCTAAGTTAATTCATTTCTCTTACAGCTGTGTTAATTCTTAATTCCTACACATCAAAAACATTAAAAATATCAAAAATCAAAGACATTAAAAAACATCAAAAACATTAAAAACATCAAAAATATCAAAAACATCAAAAACATCAAAAACATCAAAAACTTCAAAAACATCAATAACATATAAAATATAAAAAATACCAAAAACATCAAAACATTAAAAACATCAAAAAATCAAAGACATTAAAAACATCAAAAACATCAAAAACATCAAAACATCAAAACATCAAAACATCAAAACATCTAAACATCAAAGCCTCAAAAACATCTAAACATCAAAGCCTCAAAAACATCAAAACATTAAAAACATCAAAACATCAAAAACATAAAAACATCATAAAATCAAAATCATCAAAAACATCAAAAACATCAATAACATATAAAACATCAAAGACATAAAAAAACACCAAAAACATCAATAACATTAAAAACATCAAAAAATCAAAAACATCAAAAACATCAAAAACATCAAAAACATCAAACACATCAAAAACATCAAAAACATCTAAACATCAAAACATAAAAAATCTCAAAAACATCTAAACATCGAAACGTCGAAAACATTGAAAATATAAAAACACCGAAAATATCAAAAATTTCAAAACATCAATAACATCAAAAGCATTTAATCATCAAAAATATCAAAAACATCATAAACATCAAAACATCAAAAACATCAAAAACATCTAAACATCAAAACATAAAAAATCTCAAAAACATCTAAACATCGAAACGTCAAAAACATTGAAAATATAAAAAACACCGAAAATATCAAAAATATCAAAACATCAAAACATCAAAAACATCAAAAAATCAAGAACATCAAAAACATTAATAACATCAAAAACATTAATAACATCAAAAACACCAAAATCTTCAAAAACATTAAAAACATCAAAACATCAAAAACATCAAAAATATCAAAAACATCAAAATCATCTAAACATCAAAACCTCAAAAACATCAAAACATTCAAAACATCAAAACATCAAAAACATAAAAACATCATAGATTCACTCGCTCATCTAGTTCGTTCGCTTTTAATTCTATGTTAATTCATTTCTCTTACAGCTATGTTAATTCTTAATTCCTACACATCAAAAACATCAAAAACATTAAAAACATCAAAAAATCAAAAACATCAAAAACATCAAAAACACCAAAAACATCTAAAACATCAAAAACATCAAAACATCAAAAACATCAAAAACATCAAAGACATCTAAACATCAAAGCCTCAAAAACATCAAACACATAAAAAGCATCTTTAACATCAAAAACATCAAAAACTTCAGAAACATCAAAACATTAAAAACATTAAAAACATCAAAAACATAAAAACATCATAAAATCAAAAACATCAAAAACATCAAAACATCAAAAACATCAAAATCATCAAAAACATCAAAAACATCAAAACTTCAAAAACATTAATAACATATAAAACATCAAAACATAAAAAACACCAAAAACATCAAAAACATCAAAAACATCAAAATCATCAACAACATCAAAAACATCAAAACATTAAAAATATCAAAACATCAAAACATAAAAACATCATGAAATCAAAAACTTCAAAAACATCAAAATCATCAAAAACATCCAAAGCATCAAAATCATCAAAAACATCAAAAAATCAATAACATATAAAACATCAAAAACATAAAAAACATCAAAAACATCAATAACATATAAAACATCAAAAACATAAAAACATCAAAAACATAAAAAACTTCAAAACATCAACAACATATAAAACTTCAAAAACATAAAAAACACCAAAAACATCAAAAACATCAAAAACATCAAAAACATCAAAAACATCAAAAACATCAAAAACATCAAAAACACCAAAAACATCAAAACATCAAAAACATCAAAAACATCAAAAACATCAAAACATCAAAAACATCAAAAACATCAAAAACATCAAAACCATCAAAAACATCAAAAACATCAAAAAATCAAAATCATTAAAAAATTAAAGACATTAAAAACATCAAAAACATCAAAAACATCAAAAATATCAAAACATCAAAACATCAAAACTTCAAAAACATCAATAACATATAAAACATCAAAAACATAAAAACACCAAAAATATCAAAACATCAAAAACATCAAAAAAACGAAGACATTAACAACATCAAAAACATCAAAACATCAAAATTGCAAAACATCAAAACATCAAAAACATCTAAACATCAAAACCTCAAAAACATCAAAAACATCAAAACCATCAAAAACATCAATAACATCAAAAAATCAAAATCATTAAAAAATTAAAGACATTAAAAACATCAAAAACATCAAAAACATCAAAAACATCAAAATCATCAAAAACATCAATATCATATAAAACATCAAAAACTTCAAAAACATCAAAAACACCAAAAACATCAAAAACATCAAAAACATCAAAAACATCAAAAACATCAAAAACATCAAAAACATCAAAAACATCAAAACCATCAAAACATCAAAAACATCAAAAAATCAAAATCATTAAAAAATTAAAGACATTAAAAACATCAAAAACATCAAAAACATCAAAAACATCAAAAACACCAAAAACATCAAAAACATCAAAAACATCAAAAACATCAAAAACATCAAAACATCAAAACCATCAAAAACATCAAAAACATCAAAAAATCAAAATCATTAAAAAATTAAAGACATTAAAAACATCAAAAACATCAAAAACATCAAAAATATCAAAAACATCAAAAACATCAAAAACATCAAAACTTCAAAAACATCAATAACATATAAAACATCAAAAACATAAAAAACACCAAAAATATCAAAAACATCAAAACATTAAAAACAATAAAAAACATAAAAACATCAAAGCCTCAAAAACATCAAACACATAAAAAGCATCTTTAACATCAAAAACATTAAAAAAAATCAATAACATATAAAACATCAAAAACATAAAAAAACACCAAAAACATAAAAAAAACATCAAAAACATAAAAAACACCAAAAATATCAAAAACATCAAAAACATTAAAAACATCAAAAAATCAAAGACATTAAAAACATCAAAAACATCAAAAACATCAAAACATCAAAATTTCAAAACATCAAAACATCAAAAACATCTAAACATCAAAAACTCAAAAACATCAAAAACATATAAACATCAAAACCTCAAAAACATCAAAAACATCAAAAATATATAAAACATCAAAAACATCAAAAACATCAAAATCATCAAAAACATCAAAAACATCAATAACATATGAAATATATAAAACATCAAAAACATAAAAACACCAAAAACATCAAAAACATCAAAAACATCAAAAACATCAAAATCATCAAACTCATCAAAATCATCAAAAACATCAAAAAATCAAAGACATTAAAAACATCAAAAACATCAAAACATCAAAAACATCAAAAATATCAAAAACATCAAAAACATCAAAAACATCAAAAACATCAAAAACATTAAAAACTTCAAAAACATCAATAACATATAAAACATCAAAAACATAAAAACACCAAAAACATCAAAAACATCAAAAATCCAATACATTAAAAACATCAAAAACATCAAAACATCAAAACCATCTAAACATCAAAGACTCAAAAACATCAAAACATTAAAAACATCAAAATATCAAAAACATAAAAACATCATAAAATCAAAATCATCAAAAACATCAAAAATATCAAAAACATCAAAAACATCAAAAACATCAAATACTTCAAAAACATCAATAACATATAAAACATCAAAAACATAAAAAACACCAAAAATATCAAAAACATCAAAAACATTAAAAACATCAAAAAAACAAAGACATTAACAACATCAAAAACATCAAAACATCAAAATTTCAAAACATCAAAAACATCTAATCATCAAAACCTCAAAAACATCAAAAACATCAAAACATTAAAAACATCAACACATCAAAAACATAAAAACATCAAAGCCTCAAAACATCAAAAACATCAAACACATAAAAAGCATCTTTAACATCAAAAACATCAATAACATATAAAACATCAAAAACATAAAAACACCAAAAACATAAAAAAAAAACATCAAAAGCATCAAAAACATAAAAAACACCAAAAATATCAAAAACATCAAAACATTAAAAAACATCAAAAAATCAAAGACATTAAAAACATCAAAAACATCAAAAACATCAAAACATCAAAATTTCAAAACATCAAAAACATCTAAACATCAAAACTCAAAACATCAAAAACATCTAAACATCAAAACCTCAAAAAAACATCAAAAACATCAAAAATATATAAAACATCAAAAACATCAAAAACATCAAAATCATCAAAAACATCAATAACATATGAAATATATAAAACATCAAAACATAAAAACACCAAAAACATCAAAAACATCAAAACATCAAAAACATCAAAAACATCAAAACATCAAAAACATCAAAAACATCAAAACATCAAAAACATCAAAAACATCAAAGACATCTAAACATCAAAGCCTCAAAAACATCAAACACATAAAAGCATCTTTAACATCAAAAACATCAAAAACTTCAGAAACATCAAAACATTAAAAACATTAAAAACATCAAAAACATAAAAACATCATAAAATCAAAAACATCAAAAACATCAAAAACATCAAAATCATCAAAAACATCAAAAACATCAAAAACTTCAAAACATTAATAACATATAAAACATCAAAAACATAAAAAACACCAAAAACATCAAAAACATCAAAAACATCAAAATCATCAACAACATCAAAAACATCAAAACATTAAAAATATCAAAACATCAAAAACATTAAAACATCATGAAATCAAAAACTTCAAAAACATCAAAAACATCAAAATCATCAAAAACATCCAAAGCATCAAAATCATCAAAAACATCAAAAAATCAATAACATATAAAACATCAAAAACATAAAAACATCAAAAACATCAATAACATATAAAACATCAAAAACATAAAAACATCAAAAACATAAAAACTTCAAAAACATCAACAACATATAAAACTTCAAAAACATAAAAAACACCAAAACCTCAAAAACATCAAAAACATCAAAAACATCAAAAACATCAAAAACATCAAAAACATCAAAAACATCAAAAACATCAAAAACATCAAAAACATCAAAAACATCAAAAACATCAAAAACATCAAAAACATCAAAATCATCAAAACATCAATATCATATAAAACATCAAAAACTTCAAAAACATCAAAAACACCAAAAACATCAAAAACATCAAAAACATCAAAAACATCAAAAACATCAAAAAACATCAAAAACATCAAAACCATCAAAAACATCAAAAACATCAAAAAATCAAAATCATTAAAAAATTAAAGACATTAAAAACATCAAAAACATCAAAAACATCAAAATATCAAAAACATCAAAAACATCAAAAACATCAAAAACTTCAAAAACATCAATAACATATAAAACATCAAAACATAAAAAACACCAAAAATATCAAAAACATCAAAAACATTAAAAACATCAAAAAAACGAAGACATTAACAACATCAAAAACATCAAAACATCAAAATTTCAAAACATCAAAACATCAAAACATCAAAAACATCTAAACATCAAAACCTCAAAAACATCAAAAACATCAAAACCATCAAAAACATCAAAAACATCAAAAAATCAAAATCATTAAAAATTAAAGACATTAAAAACATCAAAAACATCAAAAACATCAAAAACATCAAAAACATCAAAATCATCAAAAACATCAATATCATATAAAACATCAAAAACTTCAAAAACATCAAAAACACCAAAAACATCAAAAACATCAAAAATATCAAAAACATCAAAAACATCAAAAACATCAAAAACATCAAAAACATCAAAACCATCAAAAACATCAAAAACATCAAAAATCAAAATCATTAAAAAATTAAAGACATTAAAGACATCAAAAACATCAAAAACATCAAAAACATCAAAAAACACCAAAACATCAAAAACATCAAAAACATCAAAAACATCAAAAACATCAAAAACATCAAAACCATCAAAAACATCAAAAACATCAAAAAATCAAAATCATTAAAAAATTAAAGACATTAAAAACATCAAAAACATCAAAAACATCAAAAATATCAAAAACATCAAAAACATCAAAAACATCAAAAACTTCAAAAACATCAATAACATATAAAACATCAAAAACATAAAAACACCAAAAATATCAAAAACATCAAAACATTAAAAACAATAAAAAACATAAAAACATCAAAGCCTCAAAAACATCAAACACATAAAAAGCATCTTTAACATCAAAAACATTAAAAAAATCAATAACATATAAAACATCAAAACATAAAAAACACCAAAAACATAAAAAAAACATCAAAAACATAAAAACACCAAAAATATCAAAAACATCAAAAACATTAAAAACATCAAAAAATCAAAGACATTAAAAACATCAAAAACATCAAAAACATCAAAACATCAAAATTTCAAAACATCAAAACATCAAAAACATCTAAACATCAAAAACTCAAAAACATCAAAAACATATAAACATCAAAACCTCAAAAACATCAAAAACATCAAAAATATATAAAACATCAAAAACATCAAAATCATCAAAAATATCAAAAACATCAATAACATATGAAATATATAAAACATCAAAACATAAAAACACCAAAAACATCAAAAACATCAAAACATCAAAAACATCAAAAACATCAAAAACATCAAACTCATCAAAATCATCAAAAACATCAAAAAATCAAAGACATTAAAAACATCAAAAACATCAAAAACATCAAAAACATCAAAAATATCAAAAACATCAAAAACATCAAAAACATCAAAAACATCAAAAACATTAAAAACTTCAAAAACATCAATAACATATAAAACATCAAAAAACATAAAAACACCAAAAACATCAAAAACATCAAAACATCAAAAAATCCAATACATTAAAAACATCAAAAACATCAAAACATCAAAACCATCTAAACATCAAAGACTCAAAAAACATCAAAACATTAAAAACATCAAAATATCAAAAACATAAAAACATCATAAAATCAAAATCATCAAAAACATCAAAATATCAAAAACATCAAAAACATCAAAAACATCAAATACTTCAAAAACATCAATAACATATAAAACATCAAAAACATAAAAAACACCAAAATATCAAAAACATCAAAAACATTAAAAACATCAAAAAAACAAAGACATTAACAACATCAAAACATCAAAACATCAAAATTTCAAAACATCAAAACATCAAAAACATGTAATCATCAAAACCTCAAAAACATCAAAAACATCAAAACATTAAAAACATCAACACATCAAAAACATAAAAACATCAAAGCCTCAAAAACATCAAAAACATCAAACACATAAAAAGCATCTTTAACATCAAAAACATCAATAACATATAAAACATCAAAAACATAAAAAACACCAAAACATAAAAAAACATCAAAAGCATCAAAAACATAAAAAACACCAAAAATATCAAAAACATCAAAAACATTAAAAACATCAAAAAATCAAAGACATTAAAAACATCAAAAACATCAAAAACATCAAAACATCAAAATTTCAAAACATCAAAAACATCTAAACATCAAAAACTCAAAAACATCAAAAACATCTAAACATCAAAACCTCAAAAACATCAAAACATCAAAAATATATAAAACATCAAAAACATCAAAAACATCAAAATCATCAAAACATCAATAACATATGAAATATATAAAACATCAAAAACATAAAAACACCAAAAACATCAAAAACATCAAAAACATCAAAAACATCAAAAACATCAAAAACATCAAAAACATCAAAAACATCAAAAACATCAAAAACATCAAAAACATCAAAAAACATCAAAACATCAAAACATCAAAAACATCAAAAACATCAAAAACATCAAAAACATCAAAAACATCAAAAACATCAAAAACATCAAAAACATCAAAATCATCAAAAACATCAAAAACATCAAAACATCAAAAACATCAAAAAACATCAAAACATCAAAACATCAAAAACATCAAAAATATCAAAAACATCAAAAACATCAAAAACATCAAAAACATTAAAAACTTCAAAAACATCAATAACATATAAAACATCAAAAACATAAAACACACCAAAAACATCAAAAACATCAAAAAATCCAAGACATTAAAAACATCAAAAACATCAAAAACATCAAAAACATCAAAACATCAAAACCATCTAAACATCAAAGCCTCAAAAACATCAAAACATTAAAAATATCAAAATCATCAAAAACATCAAAACGTCAATAACATATAAAACATCAAAAACATAAAAAACACCAAAAACATCAATAACATTAAAAACATCAAAAAATCAAAAACATCAAAACATCAAAAACAGCAAAAACATCAAAAAAAGTCAAAAACATTAAAAACATCATAAAATCAAAACATCAAAAACAACAAAAGCAACAAAAACATCAAAACATCAACAACATCAAAAACAACAAAACAGAAAAAACATCAAAATATAAAAACATCAATAACATCAAAAAGTCAAAAAAGTCAATAACATTAAAAACATCAAAAACATCAAAAACATCAAAAACATCAAAACATCAAAAACATAAAAACATCATAAAATCAAAATCATCAAAAACATCAAAAATATCAAAGACATAAAAACACCAAAAACATCAATAACATTAAAAACATCAAAAAATCAAAAACATCAAAAACATCAAAAACATCAAAATCATCAAAACATCATAGATTCACTCGCTCATCTAGTTCGTTCGCTTTTAATTCTATGTTAATTCATTTCTTTTACAGCTGTGTTAATTCTTGTTTCCTACACATCAAAAACATTAAAAATATCAAAAAATCAAAGACATTAAAAACATAAAAACATCAAAAACATCAAAAATATCAAAAACATCAAAAACTTCAAAAACATCAATAACATTAATAACATCAAAAACACCAAAATCTTCAAAAACATTAAAAACATCAAAAACATCAAAAACATCAAAAACATCAAAAACATTAAAAACATCGAAAAATCAAAAACATCGAAAAATCAAAACATCAAAAACATAAAAACATCATAAAATCAAAATCATCAAAAATATCAAAATATCAAAATCATCAAAAACATTAATAACATATAAAACATCAAAGACATAAAAATCACCAAAAACATCAATAACATTAAAAACATCAAAAATATCAAAAACATCAAAAACATCATAAACATCAAAACATCAAAAACATCAAAAACATCAAAACATAAAAAATCTCAAAAACATCTAAACATCGAAACGTCAAAAACATAAAAAATATAAAAACATCGAAAATATCAAAATATCAAAAACATCAAAACATCAAAACATCAAAACATCAAAAACATCAAAACATAAAAATATCAAAAACATCAAAAACATCTAAACATCAAAACCTCAAAAACATCAAAACATTCAAAACATCAAAACATCAAAAACATAAAAACACCATAGATTCACTCGCTCATCTAGTTCGTTTGCTTTTAATTCTATGTTAATTCATTTCTCTTACAGCTGTGTTAATTCTAAATTCCTACACATCAAAAACATTAAAAATATCAAAAAATCAAAGACATTAAAAACATCAAAAAACATCAAAAACATCAAAAATATCAAAAACATCAAAAACATCAAAAACATCAAAAACTTCAAAAACATCAATAACATATAAAATATAAAAAACACCAAAAACATCAAAAACATTAAAAACATCAAAAATCAAAGACATTAAAAACATCAAAAACATCAAAAACATCAAAACATCAAAACATCAAAACATCAAAACATCAAAAACATCTAAACATAACATATAAAACATCAAAGACATAAAAAACACCAAAAACATCAATAACATTAAAAACATCAAAAAATCAAAACATCAAAAATTTCAAAAACATCAATAACATCAAAAGCATTTAATCATCAAAATATCAAAAACATCATAAACATCAAAACATCAAAAACATCAAAAACATCTAAACATCAAAACATAAAAAATCTCAAAAACATCTTAACATCGAAACGTCAAAAACATTGAAAATATAAAAAACATCGAAAATATCAAAAATATCAAAAACATCAAAACATCAAAAACATCAAAACATCAAAAAAAAAAAACATCAAAAACATTAATAACATCAAAACACCAAAATCTTCAAAAACATTAAAAACATCAAAACATCAAAAACATCAAAAATATCAAAAACATTAAAAACATCAAAATCATCTAAACATCAAAACCTCAAAAACATCAAAACATTCAAAACATCAAAACATCAAAAACATAAAAACATCATAGATTCACTCGCTCATCTAGTTCGTTCGCTTTTAATTCTATGTTAATTCATTTCTCTTACAGCTATGTTAATTCTTAATTCCTACACATCAAAAACATCAAAAACATTAAAAACATCAAAAAATCAAAAACATCAAAAACATCAAATACATCAAAAACACCAAAAACATATAAAATATCAAAAACATCAAAAACATCAAAAACATCAAAAACATCAAAAACATCGAAAACATCTAAACATCAAAACCTCAAAAACATCAAACACATCGAAAACTTTAAAAACATCAAATCATCAAAAACATCTAAACATCAAAACATCAAAGACATCTAAACATCAAAGCCTCAAAAACATCAAACACACAAAAAGCATCTTTAACATCAAAAACATCAAAAACATCAGAAACATCAAAACATTAAAAACATCAAAAACTTCAAAAACATTAATAACATATAAAACATCAAAAACATAAAAAACACCAAAAACATCAAAAACATCAAAATCATCAACAACATCAAAAACATCAAAACATTAAAAATATCAAAACATCAAAAACATAAAAACATCATGAAATCAAAAAACTTCAAAAACATCAAAAACATCAAAATCATCAAAAACATCCAAAGCATCAAAATCATCAAAAACATCAAAAAAATCAAAAACATATAAAACATAAAAACATCAAAAACATCAAAAACATCAAAAACATCAAAAACATCAAAAACATCAAAATCATCAAAAACATCAATATCATATAAAACATCAAAAACTTCAAAAACATCAAAAACACCAAAAACATATAAAACATCAAAAACATCAAAAACATCACAAACATCAAAAACATCAAAAACATCAAAAACATCAAAACCATCAAAAACATCAAAAACATCAAAAACATCAAAAACTTCAAAACATCAAAAAATCAAAATCATCAAAAAATTAAAGACATTAAAAACATCAAAAACATCAAAAACATCAAAATATCAAAAACATCAAAACATCAAAAACATCAAAAACTTCAAAAACATCAATAACATATAAAACATCAAAACATAAAAACACAAAAATATCAAAAACATCAAAAACATTAAAAACTTCAAAAAAACAAAGACATTAACAACATCAAAAACATCAAAAATCAAAATCATCAAAAATTAAAGACATTAAAAACATCAAAAACATCAAAAACATCAAAAATATCAAAAACATCAAAAACATAAAAACATCAAAGCCTCAAAAACATCAAAAACATCAAACACATAAAAAGCATCTTTAACATCAAAAACATCGAAAACATCAATAACATATAAAACATCAAAAACATAAAAAAACACCAAAAACATAAAAAAACATCAAAAACATCAAAAACATAAAAAACACCAAAAATATCAAAAACATTAAAAACATCAAAACATCAAAACATCAAAACATCAAAACATCAAAAACATCAAAAACATCTAAACATCAAAACTCAAAAACATCTAAACATCAAAACCTCAAAAACATCAAAAATATATAAAACATCAAAAACATCAAAATCATCAAAATCATCAAAAACATCAATAACATATGAAATATATAAAACATCAAAAACATAAAAACACCAAAAACATCAAAAACATCAAAAACATCAAAAACATCAAAAACATTTAAAACATCAAAAACATCAAAACATCAAAACCATCTAAACATCAAAGCCTCAAAACATCAAAAACATCAAAACATTAAAAACATCAAAACATCAAAACATCAAAAACATAAAAACATCATAAAATAATCATCAAAAACATCAAAAATATCAAAAACATCAAAAACATCAAAAACTTCAAAAACATCAATAACATATAAAACATCAAAAACATAAAAACACCAAAAATATCAAAAACATCAAAAACATTAAAAACATCAAAAACAAAGACATTAACAACATCAAAAACATCAAAACATCAAAATTTGAAAACATCAAAACATCAAAACATCAAAAACATCTAAACATCAAAACCTCAAAAACATCAAAAACATCAAAACATTAAAAACATCAAAACATCAAAAACATAAAAACATCAAAACCTCAAAAACATCAAACACATAAAAAGCATCTTTAACATCAAAAACATCAATAACATATAAAACATCAAAAACATAAAAACACCAAAAACATAAAAAAAAACATCAAAAGCATCAAAAAACATAAAAAAACACCAAAAATATCAAAAACATCAAAAACATTAAAAAACATCAAAAAATCAAAGACATTAAAAACATCAATAACATCAAAACATCAAAATTTCAAAACATCAAAACATCAAAAACATCTAAACATCAAAAACTCAAAACATCAAAAACATCTAAACATCAAAACCTCAAAAACATCAAAAATATATAAAACATCAAAACATCAAAGACATCTAAACATCAAAGCCTCAAAAACATCAAACACACAAAAAGCATCTTTAACATCAAAAACATCAAAAACATCAGAAACATCAAAACATTAAAAACATTAAAAACATCAAAAACATCAAAAACTTCAAAAACATTAATAACATATAAAACATCAAAAACAAAAAAACACCAAAAACATCAAAAACATCAAAACATCAAAATCATCAACAACATCAAAAACATCAAAACATTAAAAATATCAAAACATCAAAAACATAAAAACATCGTGAAATCAAAAACTTCAAAACATCAAAAACATCAAAATCATCAAAAACATCCAAAGCATCAAAATCATCAAAAAAATCAATAACATATAAAACATCAAAAACATAAAAAACATCAAAAACATCAATAACATATAAAACATCAAAAACATAAAAACATCAAAAACATAAAAACTTCAAAAACATCAACAACATATAAAACTTCAAAAAACATAAAAACACCAAAAACATCAAAAACATCAAAAACATCAAAAACATCAAAAACATCAAAAACATCAAAAACATCAAAAACATCAAAAACATCAAAAACATCAAAAACATCAAAACATCAAAAACATCAAAATCATCAAAAACATCAATATCATATAAAACATCAAAAACTTCAAAAACATCAAAAACACCAAAAACATATAAAACATCAAAAACATCAAAACATCAAAAACATCAAAAACATCAAAAACATCAAAACCATCAAAAACATCAAAACATCAAAAACATCAAAAACATCAAAAAATCAAAATCATCAAAAAAATTAAAGACATTAAAAACATCAAAAACATCAAAACATCAAAAATATCAAAACATCAAAAACATCAAAAACATCAAAAACATCAAAAACTTCAAAACATCAATAACATATAAAACATCAGAAACATAAAAACACCAAAAATATCAAAAACATCAAAAACATTAAAAACATCAAAAAAACAAAGACATTAACAACATCAAAAACATCAAAAAATCAAAATCATCAAAAAATTAAAGACATTAAAAACATCAAAAACATCAAAACATCAAAATATCAAAAACATCAAAAACATAAAAACATCAAAGCCTCAAAAACATCAAAAACATCAAAAACATCAAACACATAAAAAGCATCTTTAACATCAAAAACATCGAAAACATCAATAACATATAAAACATAAAAAACATAAAAAAACACCAAAAACATAAAAAAACATCAAAACATCAAAAACATAAAAACACCAAAAATATCAAAAACATCAAAAACATTAAAAACATCAAAAACATCAAAAACATCAAAACATCAAAACATCAAAACATCAAAAACATCTAAACATCAAAAACTCAAAAACATCTAAACATCAAAACCTCAAAAACATCAAAAACATCAAAAATATATAAAACATCAAAACATCAAAATCATCAAAATCATCAAAACATCAATAACATATGAAATATATAAAACATCAAAAACATAAAAACACCAAAAACATCAAAAACATCAAAAACATCAAATACATCAAAAACATCAAAATCATCAAAAACATCAAAAAATCAAAGACATTCAAAACATCAAAAACATCAAAAACATAAAAAACACCAAAAACATTTAAAACATCAAAAACATCAAAACATCAAAACCATCTAAACATCAAAGCCTCAAAAACATCAAAAACATCAAAACATTAAAAACATCAAAACATCAAAACATCAAAACATAAAAACATCATAAAATCAAAATCATCAAAAACATCAAAATATCAAAAACATCAAAAACATCAAAACTTCAAAAACATCAATAACATATAAAACATCAAAAACATAAAAAACACCAAAAATATCAAAAACATCAAAAACATTAAAAACATCAAAAAAACAAAGACATTAACAACATCAAAAACATCAAAACATCAAAATTTGAAAACATCAAAACATCAAAACATCAAAAACATCTAAACATCAAAACCTCAAAAACATCAAAAACATCAAAACATTAAAAACATCAAAACATCAAAAACATAAAAACATCAAAGCCTCAAAAACATCAAAAACATCAAAGCCTCAAAAACATCAAACACATAAAAAGCATCTTTAACATCAAAAACATCAAAAACATCAATAACATATAAAACATCAAAAACATAAAAAAACACCAAAAACATAAAAAAAACATCAAAAGCATCAAAAAAACATAAAAAACACCAAAAATATCAAAAACATCAAAACATTAAAAACATCAAAAAATCAAAGACATTAAAAACATCAATAACATCAAAATTTCAAAACATCAAAACATCAAAAACATCTAAACATCAAAAACTCAAAAACATCAAAAACATCTAAACATCAAAACCTCAAAACATCACAAATATATAAAACATCAAAACATCAAAGACATCTAAACATCAAAGCCTCAAAACATCAAACACACAAAAAGCATCTTTAACATCAAAAACATCAAAAACATCAGAAACATCAAAACATTAAAAACATTAAAAACATCAAAAACATCAAAAACTTCAAAAACATTAATAACATATAAAACATCAAAAACAAAAAACACCAAAAACATCAAAAACATCAAAAACATCAAAATCATCAACAACATCAAAAACATCAAAACATTAAAAATATCAAAACATCAAAAACATAAAAACATCATGAAATCAAAAACTTCAAAAACATCAAAAACATCAAAATCATCAAAAACATCCAAAGCATCAAAATCATCAAAAACATCAAAAAATCAATAACATATAAAACATCAAAAACATAAAAAACATCAAAAACATAAAAAACATCAAAAACATAAAAAACATCAAAAACATCAATAACATATAAAACATCAAAAACATAAAAACATCAAAAACATAAAAAACTTCCAAAACATCAACAACATATAAAACTTCAAAAACATAAAAAACACCAAAAACATCAAAAACATCAAAAACATCAAAAACATCAAAAACATCAAAAACATCAAAAACATCAAAAACATCAAAAACATCAAAAACATCAAAAACATCAAAAACATCAAAAACATCAAAATCATCAAAATCATCAAAAACATCAATATCATATAAAACATCAAAAATTTCAAAAACATCAAAAACACCAAAAACATCAAAAACATCAAAAACATCAAAAACATCAAAAACATCAAAAACATCAAAAACATCAAAAACATCAAAAACATCAAAAACATCAAAAACATCAAAAACATCAAAACCATCAAAAACATCAAAAACATCAAAAACATCAAAAAATCAAAATCATCAAAAAATTAAAGACATTAAAAACATCAAAAACATCAAAAACATCAAAAATATCAAAAACATCAAAAACATCAAAAACATCAAAAACTTCAAAACATCAATAACATATAAAACATCAAAAACATAAAAAACACCAAAAATATCAAAAACATTAAAAACATCAAAAAAACAAAGACATTAACAACATCAAAAACATCAAAACATCAAAATTTCAAAACATCAAAACATCAAAAACATCTAAACATCAAAACCTCAAAAACATCAAAACATTAAAAACATCAAAACATCAAAAACATAAAAACATCAAAGCCTCAAAAACATCAAAAACATCAAAAACATCAAACACATAAAAGCATCTTTAACATCAAAAACATCGAAAACATCAATAACATATAAAACATCAAAAACATAAAAAACACCAAAAACATAAAAAAACATCAAAAACATCAAAAACATAAAAACACCAAAAATATCAAAAACATCAAAAACATTAAAAACATCAAAAACATCAAAAACATCAAAACATCAAAATTTCAAAACATCAAAAACATCAAAACATCAAAATTTCAAAACATCAAAACATCAAAAACATCTAAACATCAAAAACTCAAAAACATCAAAAACATCTAAACATCAAAACCTCAAAAACATCAAAAACATCAAAAATATATAAAACATCAAAAACATCAAAATCATCAAAATCATCAAAAACATCAATAACATATGAAATATATAAAACATCAAAAACATAAAAACACCAAAAACATCAAAAACATCAAAAACATCAAAAACATCAAAAACATCAAAAACATCAAAAACATCAAAATCATCAAAAACATCAAAAAATCAAAGACATTCAAAACATCAAAAACATCAAAAACATCAAAAACATCAAAAATATCAAAAACATCAAAAGCATCAAAAACATCAAAAATATCAAAAACATCAAAAGCATCAAAAACATCAAAAACATTAAAAACTTCAAAAACTTCAAAAACATCAATAACATATAAAACATCAAAAACATAAAAAACACCAAAAACATCAAAAACATCAAAAAATCCAAGACATTAAAAACATCAAAAACATCAAAACATCAAAACCATCTAAACATCAAAGCCTCAAAAACATCAAAAACATCAAAACATTAAAAACATCAAAACATCAAAACATCAAAAACATAAAAACATCATAAAATCAAAATCATCAAAAACATCAAAAATATCAAAAACATCAAAAACATCAAAAACATCAAAAACTTCAAAAACATCAAAAACATCAAAAACTTCAAAAACATCAATAACATATAAAACATCAAAAACATAAAAAACACCAAAATATCAAAACATCAAAAACATTAAAAACATCAAAAAAACAAAGACATTAACAACATCAAAAACATCAAAACATCGAAATTTCAAAACATCAAAACATCAAAACATCAAAAACATCCTAAACATCAAAACCTCAAAAACATCAAAAACATCAAAACATTAAAAACATCAAAACATCAAAAACATAAAAACATCAAAGCCTCAAAAACATCAAACACATAAAAAGCATCTTTAACATCAAAAACATCAAAAACATCAATAACATATAAAACATCAAAAACATAAAAAAACACCAAAAACATAAAAAAAAACATCAAAAGCATCAAAAACATAAAAACACCAAAAATATCAAAAACATCAAAAACATTAAAAACATCAAAAATCAAAGACATTAAAAACATCAAAAACATCAAAAACATCAAAACATAAAAATTTTAAAACATCAAAACATCAAAAACATCTAAACATCAAAAACTCAAAAACATCAAAAACATCTAAACATCAAAACCTCAAAAACATCAAAAATATATAAAACATCAAAAACATCAAAATCATCAAAAACATCAATAACATATGAAATATATAAAACATCAAAAACATAAAAACACCAAAAACATCAAAATCATCAACAACATCAAAAACATCAAAACATTAAAAATATCAAAACATCAAAAACATAAAAACATCATGAAATCAAAAACTTCAAAAACATCAAAAACATCAAAATCATCAAAAACATCCAAAGCATCAAAATCATCAAAAACATCAAAAAATCAATAACATATAAAACATCAAAAACATAAAAAACATCAAAAACATAAAAAACATCAAAAACATCAATAACATATAAAACATCAAAAACATAAAAACATCAAAAACATAAAAAACTTCAAAAACATCAACAACATATAAAACTTCAAAAACATAAAAAACATCAAAAACATCAAAAACATCAAAAACATCAAAAACATCAAAATCATCAAAAACATCAAAAACATCAAAAACATCAAAAACATCAAAAACATCAAAAACATCGACAACATCAAAAACATCAAAAACATCAAAAACATCATAAACTTCAAAACACCAAAAACATCAAACACATCAAAACATCAAAAACATCAAAAACATCAAAAACATCAAAAACATCAAAAACATCAAAAACATCAAAAACACCAAAAACATCAAAAACATCAAAAACATCAAAAACATCAAAAACATCAAAAACATCAAAAACATCAAAACCATCAAAAACATCAAAAAATCAAAATCATCAAAAATTAAAGACATTAAAAACATCAAAAACATCAAAAACATCAAAAATATCAAAAACATCAAAAACATCAAAAACATCAAAAACATCAAAAACTTCAAAAACATCAAAAACATCAATAACATATAAAACATCAAAAACATAAAAAACACCAAAAATATCAAAAACATCAAAAACATTAAAAACATCAAAAAAACAAAGACATTAACAACATCAAAACATCAAAATTTCAAAACATCAAAACATCAAAACATCAAAAACATCTAAACATCAAAACCTCAAAAACATCAAAACATTAAAAACATCAAAACATCAAAAACATAAAAACATCAAAGCCTCAAAAACATCAAAAACATCAAAAACATCAAACACATAAAAAGCATCTTTAACATCAAAACATCGAAAACATCAATAACATATAAAACATCAAAAACATAAAAAACACCAAAAACATAAAAACATCAAAAACATCAAAAACATAAAAACACCAAAAATATCAAAAACATCAAAAACATTAAAAACATGAAAAACATCAAAAACATCAAAAACTTCAAAAACATCAATAACATATAAAACATCAAAAACATAAAAAAACACCAAAATATCAAAACATCAAAAACATTAAAAACATCAAAAAACAAAGACATTAACAACATCAAAAACATCAAAACATCAAAATTTCAAAACATCAAAACATCAAAAACATCTAAACATCAAAACCTCAAAAACATCAAAAACATCAAAACATTAAAAACATCAAAACATCAAAAACATAAAAACATCAAAGCCTCAAAAACATCAAAAACATCAAACACATAAAAAGCATCTTTAACATCAAAAACATCAAAAACATCAATAACATATAAAACATCAAAAACATAAAAAAACACCAAAAACATAAAAAAAACATCAAAAGCATCAAAAACATAAAAAACACCAAAAATATCAAAAACATCAAAAACATTAAAAACATCAAAAAATCAAAGACATTAAAAACATCAAAAACATCAAAACATCAAAATTTCAAAACATCAAAACATCAAAAACATCTAAACATCAAAAACTCAAAAACATCAAAAACATCTAAACATCAAAACCTCAAAAACATCAAAAATATATAAAACATCAAAAAACATCAAAAACATCAAAATCATCAAAAACATCAAAAACATCAATAACATATGAAATATATAAAACATCAAAAACATAAAAACACCAAAAACATCAAAATCATCAACAACATCAAAAACATCAAAAAAATCAATAACATATAAAACATCAAAAACATAAAAAACATCAAAAACATAAAAACATCAAAAACATCAATAACATATAAAACATCAAAAACATAAAAACATCAAAAACATAAAAACTTCAAAAACATCAACAACATATAAAACTTCAAAAACATAAAAACATCAAAAACATCAAAAACATCAAAAACATCAAAAACATCAAAAACATCAAAAACATCAAAATCATCAAAAACATCAAAACATCAAAAACATCAAAAACATCAAAAACATCAAAAACATCAAAAACATCAAAAACATCAAAATCATCAAAAACATCAATATCATATAAAACATCAAAAACTTCAAAAACATCAAAAACACCAAAAACATCAAAAACATCAAAAACATCAAAAACATCAAAAACATCAAAACCATCAAAAACATCAAAACCATCAAAAACATCAAAAACATCAAAAACATCAATATCATATAAAACATCAAAAACTTCAAAAACATCAAAAACATCAAAAACATCAAAAACATCAAAAACATCAAAAACATCAAAAACATCAAAAACATCAAAAAATCAAAGACATTAAAAACATCAATAACATCAAAATTTCAAAACATCAAAACATCAAAAACATCTAAACATCAAAACTCAAAAACATCAAAAACATCTAAACATCAAAACCTCAAAAACATCACAAATATATAAAACATCAAAACATCAAAGACATCTAAACATCAAAGCCTCAAAAACATCAAACACACAAAAAGCATCTTTAACATCAAAAACATCAAAAACATCAGAAACATCAAAACATTAAAAACATTAAAAACATCAAAAACATCAAAAACTTCAAAAACATTAATAACATATAAAACATCAAAAACAAAAAAACACCAAAAACATCAAAAACATCAAAAACATCAAAATCATCAACAACATCAAAAACATCAAAACATTAAAAATATCAAAACATCAAAAACATAAAAACATCATGAAATCAAAAAACTTCAAAAACATCAAAAACATCAAAATCATCAAAAACATCCAAAGCATCAAAATCATCAAAAACATCAAAAAAATCAATAACATATAAAACATCAAAAACATAAAAACATCAAAAACATAAAAAACATCAAAAACATAAAAAACATCAAAAAACATCAATAACATATAAAACATCAAAAACATAAAAACATCAAAAACATAAAAAACTTCCAAAACATCAACAACATATAAAACTTCAAAAACATAAAAACACCAAAAACATCAAAAACATCAAAAACATCAAAAACATCAAAACATCAAAAACATCAAAACATCAAAAACATCAAAAACATCAAAAACATCAAAAACATCAAAAACATCAAAAACATCAAAATCATCAAAATCATCAAAAACATCAATATCATATAAAACATCAAAAATTTCAAAAAACATCAAAAACACCAAAAACATCAAAAACATCAAAAACATCAAAAACATCAAAAACATCAAAAACATCAAAACATCAAAAACATCAAAAACATCAAAAACATCAAAAACATCAAAACATCAAAAACATCAAAACCATCAAAAACATCAAAACATCAAAAACATCAAAAAATCAAAATCATCAAAAAATTAAAGACATTAAAAACATCAAAACATCAAAAACATCAAAAATATCAAAAACATCAAAAACATCAAAAACATCAAAACATCAAAAACTTCAAAAACATCAATAACATATAAAACATCAAAAACATAAAAAACACCAAAAATATCAAAAACATTAAAAACATCAAAAAAACAAAGACATTAACAACATCAAAAACATCAAAACATCAAAATTTCAAAACATCAAAACATCAAAAACATCTAAACATCAAAACCTCAAAAACATCAAAACATTAAAAACATCAAAACATCAAAAACATAAAAACATCAAAGCCTCAAAAACATCAAAAACATCAAAAACATCAAACACATAAAAAGCATCTTTAACATCAAAAACATCGAAAACATCAATAACATATAAAACATCAAAAACATAAAAAACACCAAAAACATAAAAAACATCAAAAACATCAAAAACATAAAAACACCAAAATATCAAAACATCAAAAACATTAAAAACATCAAAAACATCAAAAACATCAAAACATCAAAATTTCAAAACATCAAAAACATCAAAACATCAAAATTTCAAAACATCAAAACATCAAAAACATCTAAACATCAAAAACTCAAAAACATCAAAAACATCTAAACATCAAAACCTCAAAAACATCAAAAACATCAAAAATATATAAAACATCAAAAACATCAAAATCATCAAAATCATCAAAAACATCAATAACATATGAAATATATAAAACATCAAAAACATAAAAACACCAAAAACATCAAAAACATCAAAAACATCAAAAACATCAAAAACATCAAAAACATCAAAATCATCAAAAACATCAAAAATCAAAGACATTCAAAACATCAAAAACATCAAAAACATCAAAAACATCAAAAATATCAAAAACATCAAAAGCATCAAAAACATCAAAATATCAAAAAACATCAAAAGCATCAAAACATCAAAAACATTAAAAACTTCAAAAACTTCAAAAACATCAATAACATATAAAACATCAAAACATAAAAACACCAAAAACATCAAAAACATCAAAAAATCCAAGACATTAAAAACATCAAAAACATCAAAACATCAAAACCATCTAAACATCAAAGCCTCAAAAACATCAAAAACATCAAAACATTAAAAACATCAAAACATCAAAACATCAAAAACATAAAAACATCATAAAATCAAAATCATCAAAAACATCAAAAATATCAAAAACATCAAAAACATCAAAAACATCAAAACTTCAAAAACATCAAAAACATCAAAACTTCAAAAACATCAATAACATATAAAACATCAAAAACATAAAAACACCAAAAATATCAAAAACATCAAAAACATTAAAAACATCAAAAAAACAAAGACATTAACAACATCAAAAACATCAAAACATCGAAATTTCAAAACATCAAAACATCAAAACATCAAAAACATCTAAACATCAAAACCTCAAAAACATCAAAAACATCAAAACATTAAAAACATCAAAACATCAAAAACATAAAAACATCAAAGCCTCAAAAACATCAAACACATAAAAAGCATCTTTAACATCAAAAACATCAAAAACATCAATAACATATAAAACATCAAAAACATAAAAACACCAAAAACATAAAAAAAACATCAAAAGCATCAAAAACATAAAAAACACCAAAAATATCAAAAACATCAAAAACATTAAAAACATCAAAAAATCAAAGACATTAAAAACATCAAAAACATCAAAAACATCAAAACATCAAAATTTCAAAACATCAAAACATCAAAAACATCTAAACATCAAAAACTCAAAAACATCAAAAACATCTAAACATCAAAACCTCAAAAACATCAAAAATATATAAAACATCAAAAACATCAAAATCATCAAAAACATCAATAACATATGAAATATATAAAACATCAAAAACATAAAAACACCAAAAACATCAAAATCATCAACAACATCAAAACATCAAAACATTAAAAATATCAAAACATCAAAAACATAAAAACATCATGAAATCAAAAACTTCAAAAACATCAAAAACATCAAAATCATCAAAAACATCCAAAGCATCAAAATCATCAAAAACATCAAAAATCAATAACATATAAAACATCAAAAACATAAAAACATCAAAAACATAAAAAATCATCAAAACATCAATAACATATAAAACATCAAAAACATAAAAACATCAAAAACATAAAAAACTTCAAAAACATCAACAACATATAAAACTTCAAAAACATAAAAACATCAAAAACATCAAAAACATCAAAAACATCAAAAACATCAAAATCATCAAAAACATCAAAAACATCAAAAACATCAAAACATCAAAAACATCAAAAACATCGACAACATCAAAAACATCAAAAACATCAAAAACATCATAAACTTCAAAACACCAAAAACATCAAACACATCAAAAACATCAAAACATCAAAAACATCAAAAACATCAAAATCATCAAAACTTCAAAACATCAAAAACACCAAAAACATCAAAAACATCAAAAACATCAAAAACAT
Source organism: Drosophila pruinosa (assembly GCA_018150935.1). Taxonomy (NCBI): domain Eukaryota; kingdom Metazoa; phylum Arthropoda; class Insecta; order Diptera; family Drosophilidae; genus Drosophila; species Drosophila pruinosa. The sequence continues at coordinate 73,189 of JAECWR010000193.1, forward strand.
CAAAAACATCAAAACCATCAAAAACATCAAAACCATCAAAAACATCAAAAACATCAAAAAATCAAAATCATCAAAAAAATTAAAGACATTAAAAACATCAAAAACATCAAAAACATCAAAAATATCAAAAACATCAAAAACATCAAAAACATCAAAAACATCAAAAACTTCAAAAACATCAAAACATCAATAACATATAAAACATCAAAACATAAAAAACACCAAAAATATCAAAACATCAAAAACATTAAAAACATCAAAAAAACAAAGACATTAACAACATCAAAACATCAAAATTTCAAAACATCAAAACATCAAAACATCAAAAACATCTAAACATCAAAACCTCAAAAACATCAAAACATTAAAAACATCAAAACATCAAAAACATAAAAACATCAAAGCCTCAAAAACATCAAAAACATCAAAACATCAAACACATAAAAGCATCTTTAACATCAAAAACATCGAAAACATCAATAACATATAAAACATCAAAAACATAAAAACACCAAAAACATAAAAAAACATCAAAAACATCAAAAACATAAAAAACACCAAAAATATCAAAACATCAAAAACATTAAAAACATGAAAAACATCAAAAACATCAAAAACTTCAAAAACATCAATAACATATAAAACATCAAAAACATAAAAACACCAAAAATATCAAAAACATCAAAAACATTAAAAACATCAAAAAACAAAGACATTAACAACATCAAAAACATCAAAACATCAAAATTTCAAAACATCAAAACATCAAAAACATCTAAACATCAAAACCTCAAAAACATCAAAAACATCAAAACATTAAAAACATCAAAACATCAAAACATAAAAACATCAAAGCCTCAAAAACATCAAAAACATCAAACACATAAAAAGCATCTTTAACATCAAAAACATCAAAAACATCAATAACATATAAAACATCAAAAACATAAAAAACACCAAAAACATAAAAAAACATCAAAAGCATCAAAAACATAAAAAACACCAAAAATATCAAAAACATCAAAAACATTAAAAACATCAAAAAATCAAAGACATTAAAAACATCAAAAACATCAAAACATCAAAATTTCAAAACATCAAAACATCAAAAACATCTAAACATCAAAAACTCAAAAACATCAAAAACATCTAAACATCAAAACCTCAAAAACATCAAAAATATATAAAACATCAAAAACATCAAAAACATCAAAATCATCAAAAACATCAAAAACATCAATAACATATGAAATATATAAAACATCAAAAACATAAAAACACCAAAAACATCAAAATCATCAACAACATCAAAAACATCAAAAAAATCAATAACATATAAAACATCAAAACATAAAAACATCAAAAACATAAAAAACATCAAAAACATCAATAACATATAAAACATCAAAAACATAAAAACATCAAAAACATAAAAACTTCAAAAACATCAACAACATATAAAACTTCAAAACATAAAAACATCAAAAACATCAAAAACATCAAAAACATCAAAACATCAAAACATCAAAAACATCAAAATCATCAAAAACATCAAAAACATCAAAAACATCAAAAACATCAAAAACATCAAAAACATCAAAAACATCAAAAACATCAAAATCATCAAAAACATCAATATCATATAAAACATCAAAAACTTCAAAAACATCAAAAACACCAAAAACATCAAAAACATCAAAACATCAAAAACATCAAAAACATCAAAACCATCAAAAACATCAAAACCATCAAAAACATCAAAACATCAAAAACATCAATATCATATAAAACATCAAAAACTTCAAAAACATCAAAACATCAAAAACATCAAAAACATCAAAAACATCAAAAACATCAAAAACATCAAAACATCAAAAACATCAAAAACATCAAAAACATCAAAACCATCAAAAAACATCAAAACATCAAAAACATCAAAAAATCAAAATCATCAAAAAATTAAAGACATTAAAAACATCAAAAACATCAAAAACATCAAAAATATCAAAAACATCAAAAACATCAAAAACATCAAAAACATCAAAAACATCAAAAACATCAAAAACATCAAAAACTTCAAAACATCAATAACATATAAAACATCAAAAACATACAAAACACCAAAAATATCAAAAACATCAAAAACATTAAAAACATCAAAAAAACAAAGACATTAACAACATCAAAAACATCAAAACATCAAAATTTCAAAACATCAAAACATCAAAACATCAAAAACATCTAAACATCAAAACCTCAAAAACATCAAAACATTAAAAACATCAAAACATCAAAAACATAAAAACATCAAAGCCTCAAAAACATCAAAACATCAAAAAACATCAACCACATAAAAAGCATCTTTAACATCAAAAACATCGAAAACATCAATAACATATAAAACATCAAAAACATAAAAAAACACCAAAAACATAAAAAACATCAAAACATCAAAAACATAAAAAACACCAAAAATATCAAAAACATTAAAAAACATCAAAAACATCAAAAACATCAAAACATCAAAATTTCAAAACATCAAAACATCAAAAACTCAAAAACATCAAAAACATCAAAAATATATAAAACATCAAAACATCAAAAACATCAAAATCATCAAAAACATCAATAACATATGAAATATATAAAACATCAAAAACACCAAAAACATCAAAAACATCAAAAACATCAAAATCATCAAAAACATCAAAAATCAAAGACATTCAAAAACATCAAAAACATCAAAAACATCAAAAATATCAAAACATCAAAAACATCAAAAGCATCAAAAACATCAAAAACATTAAAAACTTCAAAACATCAATAACATATAAAACATCAAAAACATAAAAACACCAAAAAACATCAAAAACATCAAAAAATCCAAGACATTAAAAACATCAAAAACATCAAAAACATCAAAACATCAAAACCATCTAACATCAAAGCCTCAAAAACATCAAAACATTAAAAACATCAAAACATCAAAACATCAAAAACATAAAAACATCATAAAATCAAAATCATCAAAAACATCAAAAATATCAAAAACATCAAAACATCAAAACTTCAAAAACATCAATAACATATAAAACATCAAAAACATAAAAAACACCAAAATATCAAAAACATCAAAAACATTAAAAACATCAAAAAAACAAAGACATTAACAACATCAAAAACATCAAAACATCAAAATTTCAAAACATCAAAACATCTAAACATCTAAACATCAAAACCTCAAAAACATCAAAACATCAAAACATTAAAAACATCAAAACATCAAAAACATAAAAACATCAAAGCCTCAAAACATCAAAAACATCAAACACATAAAAAAGCATCTTTAACATCAAAAACATCAAAAACATCAATAACATATAAAAACATCAAAAACATAAAAAAAAACACCAAAAAACATAAAAAAACATCAAAAGCATCAAAAACATAAAAACACCAAAAATATCAAAAACATCAAAACATTAAAAACATCAAAAAATCAAAGACATTAAAAACATCGAAAACATCAAAACATCAAAACATCAAAATTTCAAAACATCAAAACATCAAAACATCAAAAACATCTAAACATCAAAAACTCAAAAACATCAAAAACATCTAAACATCAAAACCTCAAAAACATCAAAAATATATAAAACATCAAAAACATCAAAAACATCAAAATCATCAAAAACATCAAAAACATCAATAACATATGAAATATATAAAACATCAAAAACATAAAAACACCAAAAACATCAAAAACATCAAAAACATCAAAAACATCAAAAACATCAAAAACATCAAAAACATCAAAATCATCAAAAACATCAAAAACATCAAAAAATCAAAGGCATTAAAAACATCAAAACATTAAAAACTTCAAAAACATCAATAACATATAAAACATCAAAAACATAAACAACACCAAAAACATCAAAAACATCAAAAAATCCAATACATTAAAAACATCAAAAACATCAAAAAACATCAAAACATCAAAACCATCTAAACATCAAAGCCTCAAAAACATCAAAAACATCAAAACATTAAAAATATCAAAATCATCAAAAACATCAAAACGTCAATAACATATAAAACATCAAAGACATAAAAAACACCAATAACATTAAAAACATCAAAAAATCAAAAACATCAAAACATCAAAAACAGCAAAAACATCAAAAAAGTCAAAAACATTAAAAACATCATAAAATCAAAAACATCAAAAACAACAAAAGCAACAAAAACATCAAAACATCAACAACATCAAAAACAACAAAAACAGAAAAAACATCAAAATATAAAAACATCAATAACATCAAAAAAGTCAAAAAAGTCAATAACATTAAAAACATCAAAAACATCAAAACATCAAAAACATCAAAAACATCAAAACATCAAAACATCAAAAACATAAAAACATCATAAAATCAAAATCATCAAAAATATCAAAATCATCAAAAACATCAAAAACTTCAATAACATATAAAACATCAAAGATATAAAAAACACCAAAAACATCAATAACATTAAAAACATCAAAAAATCAAAAACATCAAAAATTTCAAAAACATCAATAACATCAAAAACATCAAAAATATCAAAAACATCATAAACATCAAAACATCAAAAACATCAAAAACATCTAAACATCAAAACATAAAAAATCTCAAAAACATCTAAACATCGAAATGTCAAAAACATTAAAAATATAAAAAACATCGAAAATATCATAAATATCAAAAACATCAAAACATCAAAAACATCAAAAAAATCAAAAACATCAAAAACATTAATAACATCAAAAACACCAAAATCTTCAAAAACATTAAAAACATCAAAACATCAAAAACATCAAAAATATCAAAAACATCAAAAACATCAAAACCTCAAAAACATCAAAACATTCAAAACATCAAAAACATAAAAACATCATAGATTCACTCGCTCATCTAGTTCGTTCGCTTTTAATTCTATGTTAATTCATTTCTCTTACAGCTATGTTAATTCTTAATTCCTACACATCCAAAACATCAAAAACATTAAAAACATTAAAAACATAAAAAAATCAAAGACATCAAAAACATCAAAAAACATCAAAAACATCAAAACATTAAAAATATCAAAATCATCAAAAACATCAAAAACGTCAATAACATATAAAACATCAAAGACATAAAAACACCAATAACATTAAAAACATCAAAAAATCAAAAACATCAAAACATCAAAAACAGCAAAAACATCAAAAAAGTCAAAACATTAAAAACATCATAAAATCAAAAACATCAAAAACAACAAAAGCAACAAAAACATCAAAACATCAACAACATCAAAAACAACAATAACAGAAAAAACATCAAAATATAAAAACATCAATAACATCAAAAAGTCAAAAAAGTCAATAACATTAAAAACATCAAAAACATCAAAAACATCAAAAACATCAAAAACATCAAAAACATCAAAAACATCAAAACATCAAAAACATAAAAACATCATAAAATCAAAATCATCAAAAATATCAAAATCATCAAAAACATCAAAAACGTCAATAACATATAAAACATCAAAGACATAAAAAACACCAAAAACATCAATAACATTAAAAACATCAAAAAATCAAAAACATCAAAACTTTCAAAAACATCAATAACATCAAAAGCATTTAATCATCAAAAATATCAAAAACATCATAAACATCAAAACATCAAAAACATCTAAACATCAAAACATAAAAAATCTCAAAAACATCTAAACATCGAAATGTCAAAAACATTAAAAATATAAAAAAACATCGAAAATATCATAAATATCAAAAACATCAAAACATCAAAAACATCAAAAATCAAAAACATCAAAAACACCAAAATCTTCAAAAACATTAAAAACATCAAAACATCAAAAACATCAAAAATATCAAAAACATCAAAAACATCAAAACCTCAAAAACATCAAAACATTCAAAACATCAAAAACATAAAAACATCATAGATTCACTCGCTCATCTAGTTCGTTCGCTTTTAATTCTATGTTAATTCATTTCTCTTACAGCTATGTTAATTCTTAATTCCTACACATCGAAAACATCAAAAACATTAAAAACATTAAAAACATAAAAAAATCAAAGAAATCAAAAACATCAAAAACATCAAAAACATCAAAAACATCAAAAACATCAAAAACATCAAAAACATCAAAAACATCAAAAACACCAAAAACATCAAAAATATTAAAAACACCAAAAACATCAAAAATATCAAAAACATCAAGAACATCAAAAACATCAAAAACTTCAAAAACATCTAAACATCAAAACCTCAAAAACATCAAATACATCGAAAACTTTAAAAACATCAAATCATCAAAAACATCTAAACATCAAAACATCAAAGACATCTAAACATCAAAGCCTCAAAAACATCAAACACATAAAAAGCATCTTTAACATCAAAAATATCAAAACATTAAAAACATCAAAAACATAAAAACATCATAAAATCAAAAACATCAAAAACATCAAAAACATCACAAACATCAAAAACATCAAAAACATCAAAATCATCAAAAACATCAAAAACATCAATAACATATAAAACATCAAAAACATAAAAAAAAACACCAAAAACATCAAAAACATCAAAATCATCAACAACATCAAAAACATCAAAATCATCAACAACATCAAAAACATCAAAAACATCAAAACATTAAAAACATCAAAACATCAAAACATAAAAACATCATGAAATCAAAACTTCAAAATATCAAAAACATCAAAAAATCAATAACATATAAAACATCAAAAACATAAAAAACACCAAAAACATCAAAAACATCAATAACATATAAAACATCAAAACATAAAAGCATCAAAAACATAAACTTCAAAAACATCAACAACATATAAAACTTCAAAACATAAAAACACCAAAAACATCAAAAACATCAAAAACATCAAAAACATCAAAACATAGAAAACATCAAAAACATCAAAACATCAAAATCATCAAAATCATCAAAAACATCAATAACATATAAAACATGTAAAACATCAAAAACATAAAAAACACCAAAAACATCAAAAACATCAAAAACATCAAAAACATCAAAACATAAAAAATATCAAAAACATCAAAAACATCAAAAATATCAAAAACATCAAAAACATTAAAAACATCAAAAATCAAAGACATTAAAAACATCAAAAACATCAAAACATCAAAATTTGAAAACATCAAAACATCAAAAACATCAAAATCATCAAAATCATCAAAAACATCAAAAACATCAATAACATATAAAACATGTAAAACATCAAAAACATAAAAAACACCAAAAACATCAAAAACATCAAAAACATCAAAAACATCAAAACATCAAAATCATCAAAAACATCAATAACATATAAAACATGTAAAACATCAAAAACATAAAAAACACCAAAAACGTCAAAAACATCAAAAACGTCAAAAATATAAAAAACACCAAAAACATCAAAAACATCAAAAACATTAAAAACATGAAAAACATCAAAAACATCAAAATCATCAAAAACATCAAAAACATCAAACTCATCAAAAACATCAAAAAATTAAAGACATTAAAAACATCAAAAACATCAAAAACATCAAAAATATCAAAAACATCAAAAACATAAAAAACACCAAAAATATCAATAACATACAAAACATCAAAAACATGAAAAACACCAAAAATATCAAAAACATCAGAAACATTAAAAACATCAAAAAATCAAAGACATTAAAAACATCAAAAACATCAAAACATCAAAATTTGAAAACATCAAAACATCAAAAACATCTAAACATCAAAACCTCAAAAACATCAAAAACATCAAAAACATCAAAACATCAAAACATCAAAACATCAAAAACATCAAAACATCATAAAAGCAAAAACATCAAAAACATCAAAAACATCAAAAATATCAAAAACATCAAAAACATAAAAATATCAAAAATATCAAAAACATCAAAAACATCAAAAACATAAAAAAATATCAAAAATATCAAAAACATCAAAACATCAAAAATATCAAAAATATCAAAAACATCAAAAACATCAAAAACATCAAAAACATCAAAAACTTTTAAACATCAAAGTCTCAAAAACATCAAAAACATCAAAGCCTCAAAAACATCAAAATCATCAAAAACATCAAAAAATTAAAGACATTAAAATCATCAAAAACATCAAAAACATCAAAAATATCAAAAACATCAAAAATATCAAAAACATCAAAAACATCAATAACATATAAAACATCAAAAACATAAAAAACACCAAAAATATCAAAAACATCAGAAACATTAAAAACATCAAAAGATCAAAGACATTAAAAACATCAAAAACATCAAAACATCAAAATTTGAAAACATCAAAACATCAAAAACATCTAAACATCAAAACCTCAAAAACATCAAAACATTCAAAACATCAAAAACATAAAAACATCATAGATTCACTCGCTCATCTAGTTCGTTCGCTTTTAATTCTATGTTAATTCATTTCTCTTACAGCTATGTTAATTCTTAATTCCTACACATCGAAAACATCAAAAACATTAAAAACATTAAAAACATAAAAAAATCAAAGACATCAAAAACATCAAAAACATCAAAAACATCAAAACATTAAAAATATCAAAATCATCAAAAACATCAAAAACGTCAATAACATATAAAACATCAAAGACATAAAAAACACCAATAACATTAAAAACATCAAAAAATCAAAAACATCAAAACATCAAAAACAGCAAAAACATCAAAAAAGTCAAAAACATTAAAAACATCATAAAATCAAAAACATCAAAAACAACAAAAGCAACAAAAACATCAAAACATCAACAACATCAAAAACAACAAAAACAGAAAAAACATCAAAATATAAAAACATCAATAACATCAAAAATGTCACAAAAGTCAATAACATTAAAAACATCAAAAACATCAAAAACATCAAAAACATCAAAAACATCAAAAACATCAAAACATCAAAAACATAAAAACATCATAAAATCAAAATCATCAAAAATATCAAAATCATCAAAAACATCAAAAAGTCAATAACATATAAAACATCAAAGACATAAAAAACACCAAAAACATCAATAACATTAAAAACATCAAAAAATCAAAAACATCAAAACTTTCAAAAACATCAATAACATCAAAAGCATTTAATCATCAAAAATATCAAAAACATCATAAACATCAAAACATCAAAAACATCAAAAACATCTAAACATCAAAACATAAAAAATCTCAAAAACATCTAAACATCGAAATGTCAAAAACATTAAAAATATAAAAACATCGAAAATATCATAAATATCAAAAACATCAAAACATCAAAAACATCAAAAAATATCAAAAACATCAAAAACATTAATAACATCAAAAACACCAAAATCTTCAAAAACATTAAAAACATCAAAACATCAAAAACATCAAAAATATCAAAAACATCAAAACATCAAAACCTCAAAAACATCAAAACATTCAAAACATCAAAAACATAAAAACATCATAGACTTCACTCGCTCATCTAGTTCGTTCGCTTTTAATTCTATGTTAATTCATTTCTCTTACAGCTATGTTAATTCTTACTTTACACATCGAAAACATCAAAAACATTAAAAACATTAAAAACATAAAAAAATCAAAGACATCAAAAACATCAAAAACATCAAAAACATCAAAAACATCAAAAACATCAAAAACATCAAAAACATCAAAAACATCAAAAACACCAAAAACATCAAAAATATTAAAAACACCAAAAACATCAAAAATATCAAAAACATCAAGAACATCAAAAACATCAAAAACTTCAAAAACATCAAAAACATCAAAATCATCAAAAACATCACAAAAACATCAATAACATATAAAACATCAAAAAACATAAAAAAACACCAAAAACATCAAAAACATCAAAATCATCAACAACATCAAAAACATCAAAATCATCAACAACATCAAAAACATCAAAACATTAAAAACATCAAAACATCAAAAACATAAAAACATCATGAAATCAAAAACTTCAAAAATATCAAAACATCAAAAAATCAATAACATATAAAACATCAAAAAACATAAAAAACACCAAAAACATCAAAAACATCAATAACATATAAAACATCAAAACATAAAAGCATCAAAAACATAAACTTCAAAACATCACACAACATATAAAGCTTCAAAAACATAAAAACACCAAAAACATCAAAAACATCAAAAACATAGAAAACATCAAAAACATCAAAAACATCAAAATCATCAAAATCATCAAAAACATCAATAACATATAAAACATGTAAAACATCAAAAACATAAAAAACACCAAAAACATCAAAAACATCAAAAACATCAAAAACATCAAAAACATCAAAAACATCAAAAACATAAAAATATCAAAAACATCAAAAACATCAAAATATCAAAAACATCAAAAACATTAAAACATCAAAAAATCAAAGACATTAAAAACATCAAAAACATCAAAACATCAAAATTTGAAAACATCAAAACATCAAAAACATCAAAATCATCAAAATCATCAAAAACATCAAAAACATCAATAACATATAAAACATGTAAAACATCAAAAACATAAAAAACACCAAAACATCAAAAACATCAAAACATCAAAACATCAAAAACATCAAAAAACATCAAAAACATCAAAATCATCAAAAACATCAATAACATATAAAACATATAAAACATCAAAAACATAAAAAACACCAAAAACGTCAAAAACATCAAAAACGTCAAAAATATAAAAAACACCAAAAACATCAAAACATCAAAAACATTAAAAACATGAAAAACATCAAAAACATCAAAATCATCAAAAACATCAAAAACATCAAACTCATCAAAAACATCAAAAAATTAAAGACATTAAAAACATCAAAAACATCAAAAACATCAAAAATATCAAAAACATCAAAAACATCAAAAACATAAAAACACCAAAATATCAATAACATACAAAACATCAAAAACATAAAAAACACCAAAATATCAAAAACATCAGAAACATTAAAAACATCAAAAAATCAAAGACATTAAAAACGTCAAAAACATCAAAACATCAAAATTTGAAAACATCAAAACATCAAAAACATCAAACATCAAAACCTCAAAAACATCGAAAAACATCAAAAACATCAAAACATCAAAACATCAAAACATCAAAACATCAAAAACATCAAAACATCATAAAAGCAAAAACATCAAAACATCAAAAACATCAAAAATATCAAAAACATCAAAAACATCAAAACATAAAAAACATAAAAAATATCAAAAATATCAAAAACATCAAAAACATCAAAAACATAAAAATATCAAAAATATCAAAAACATCAAAACATCAAAAATATCAAAATATCAAAACATCAAAAACATCAAAAACATCAAAAACATCAAAAACATCAAAAACTTTTAAACATCAAAGTCTCAAAAAACATCAAAAACATCAAAGCCTCAAAAACATCAAAATCATCAAAAACATCAAAAAATTAAAGACATTAAAATCATCAAAAACATCAAAAACATCAAAAATATCAAAAACATCAAAAATATCAAAAACATCAAAAACATCAATAACATATAAAACATCAAAAACATAAAAAACACCAAAAATATCAAAACATCAGAAACATTAAAAACATCAAAAGATCAAAGACACTTAAAAACATCAAAAACATCAAAACATCAAAATTTGAAAACATCAAAACATCAAAAACATCTAAACATCAAAACCTCAAAAACATCAAAACATTCAAAACATCAAAAACATAAAAACATCATAGATTCACTCACACATCTAGTTCGTTAGCTTTAAATACTATCTTAATTCAAATACTTTTCTCTTACAGCTATGTAATATCATTAATTTCTACACATCGAAAACATCAAAAACATTAAAAACATTAAAAACATCAAAAAAATCAAAGACATCAAAAACATCAAAACATCAAAAACATCAAAACATTAAAAATATCAAAATCATCAAAAACATCAAAAACGTCAATAACATATAAAACATCAAAGACATAAAAAACACCAATAACATTAAAAACATCAAAAAATCAAAAAACATCAAAACATCAAAACAGCAAAAACACATCAAAAAAGTCAAAAACATTAAAATCATCATAAAATCAAAAACATCAAAAACAACAAAAGCAACAAAAACATCAAAACATCAACAACATCAAAAACAACAAAAACAGAAAAAACATCAAAATATAAAAACATCAATAACATCAAAAAAGTCAAAAAAGTCAATAACATTAAAAACATCAAAAACATCAAAAACATCAAAACATCAAAAACATCAAAAACATCAAAAACATCAAAACATCAAAAACATCAAAAACATCATAAAATCAAAATCATCAAAAATATCAAAATCATCAAAAACATCAAAAACGTCAATAACATATAAAACATCAAAGACATAAAAAACACCAAAAACATCAATAACATTAAAAACATCAAAAAATCAAAAACATCAAAACTTTCAAAAACATCAATAACATCAAAAGCATTTAATCATCAAAAATATCAAAAACATCATAAACATCAAAACATCAAAAACATCAAAAACATCTAAACATCAAAACATAAAAAAATCTCAAAAACATCTAAACATCGAAATGTCAAAAACATTAAAAATATAAAAAACATCGAAAATATCATAAATATCAAAAACATCAAAACATCAAAAAACATCAAAAAAATCAAAAACATCAAAAACATTAATAACATCAAAAACACCAAAATCTTCAAAAACATTAAAAACATCAAAACATCAAAAACATCAAAAATATCAAAAACATCAAAACATCAAAACCTCAAAAACATCAAAACATTCAAAACATCAAAACATAAAAACATCATAGATTCACTCGCTCATCTAGTTCGTTCGCTTTTAATTCAATATGTTAATTCATTTCTTACATCTATAACATCTTAAACATCCAATACATCAAAACATCAAAAACATCAAAAACATTAAAAACATCAAAAACATAAAAACATCAAAAACATCAAAGACATCAAAAACATCAAAAACATCAAAACATCAAAAACATCAAAAACATCAAAAACATCAAAAACATCAAAAACACCAAAAACATCAAAAATATCGAAAACACCAAAACATCAAAAATATCAAAACATCAAGAACATCAAAACATCAAAAACTTCAAAACATCTAAACATCAAAACCTCAAAAACATCAAATACATCGAAAACATTTAAAACATCAAATCATCAAAAACATCAAAACATCAAAACATCAAAGACATCTAAACATCAAAGCCTCAAAAACATCAAACACATAAAAAAGCATCTTTAACATCAAAAATATCAAAACATTAAAAACATCAAAAACATAAAAACATCATAAAATCAAAAACATCAAAAACATCAAAAACATCAAAAACATCAAAATCATCAAAAACATCAAAAACATCAATAACATATAAAACATCAAAACATCAAAACATAAAAACACCAAAAACATCAAAAACATCAAAATCATCAACAACATCAAAAACATCAAAATCATCAACAACATCAAAAACATCAAAAACATCAAAACATTAAAAACATCAAAACATCAAAAACATCAAAAACATCATGAAATCAAAAACTTCAAAATATCAAAAACATCAAAAAATCAATAACATATAAAACATCAAAAACATAAAAAACACCAAAAACATCAAAAACATCAGTAACATATAAAACATCAAAAACATAAAAAGCATCAAAAACATCTAAACTTCAAAAACATCAACAACATATAAAACTTCAAAACATAAAAACATCAAAAACACCAAAAACATCAAAAACATCAAAAACATCAAAAACATGAAAACATCAAAACATCAAAACATCAAAAACATCAAAAACATTAAAAACATGAAAAACATCAAAAACATCAAAAAAACATCAAAATCATCAAAAACATCAAAACATCAAACTCATCAAAAACATCAAAAAATTAAAGACATCTAAAAAACATCAAAAACATCAAAAACATCAAAAATATCAAAAACATCAAAAACATCAAAAACACCAAAAACACCAAAAATATCAATAACATACAAAACATCAAAAACATCAAAAACACCAAAAATATCAAAAACATCAGAAACATTAAAAACATCAAAAAATCAAAGACATTAAAAACATCAAAACATCAAAACATCAAAAATCAAAAACATCAAAACATCAAAAACATCTCAACATCAAAAACCTCAAAACATCAAAACATCAAAAACATCAAAACATCAAAACATCAAAACATCAAAAACATCAAAACATCATAAACAGCAAAACATCAAAAACATCAAAAACATCAAAAATATCAAAACATCAAAAACATCTAAAATCAAAACATCAAAAACATCAAAACATCAACAAACATCTAAAATATCAAAAACATCAAAACATCAAAAATATCAAAATATCAAAAACATCAAAAACATCAAAAACATCAAAAACATCAAAAACTTTTAAACATCAAAGTCTCAAAACATCAAAGCCTCAAAAACATAAAATCGTCAAAAACATCAGAAAACATCAAAGACATTGAAATCATCAAAAACATCAAAAACATCAAAATGTCAAAAACATCAAAAATATCAAAAACATCAAAACATCAATAACATATAAAACATCAAAAACATAAAAAAACACCAAAAATATCAAAAACATCAAAAACATTAAAAACATCAAAAGATCAAAACACATAAAAACATCAAAAACATCAAAACATCAAAATTTGAAATCATCAAAACATCAAAACATCTAAACATCAAAACCTCAAAAACATCAAAAACATCAAAAACATCAAAAATATCAAAAACATCAAAAACATCAAAACATAAAAAACACCAAAACATTTTTTAACATCAAAACATCAAAAACATCCAAAACATCAAAAACATCAAAAATATCAAAAAACATCAGAAAGATCAAAAAACATCAAAAAATCAAAGACATTAAAAACATCAAAACATCAAAACATCAAAAACTTTGAAAACATCAAAACATCAAAAAGCATCTCAACATCAAAACCTCAAAAACATCAAAAACATCAAAAACATCAAAACATCAAAACATCAAAACACATCAAAAACATCAAAACATCAAAAACACAAAACATCAAAATACATCAAAAACATCAAAAACATCCAAAACATCAAAAACATCAAAACATCAAAAACATCAAAAACATCAAAAATATCAAAAACATCTAAAACATCAAAACATCAAAAAATATCAAAACATCAAAAACATCAAAAACATCAAAAACATCAAAACACTCTAAAACATCTTAAACATCAAAACCCTCAAAAACATCAAAAACATCAAAAACATCAAAAACATCAAAAACATCAAAAACATCAAAAACATCAAAAACATCAAAAACATCAAAAACATCAAAAACATCAAAAACATCAAAAACATCAAAAACATCAAAAACATCAAAAACATTAAAACATCAAAAACATCAAAAACACCAAAAACATCAAAAACATAAAAACATCAAAAACATCAAAAACATCAAAAACATCAAAACATCAAAACATCAAAAACTCAAAAACATCAAAACATCAAAAACATCAAAAACATCAAAACATCAAAACATCAAAAACATCAAAAACATCAAAAACATCAAAACATCAAAAGCATCATTAAACATCAAAAACATCAAAAACATCAAAAACATCAAAAACATCAAAAACATCAAAAACATCAAAAACATCAAAAACATCAAAACATCAAAAACATCAAAACATCAAAAACATCAAAAACATCAAAAACATCAAAAACATCAAAAAATCATCAAAAACATCAAAAACATCAAAAACATCAAAAACATCAAAAACATCAAAAACACCAAAAACATCAAAACACCAAAAACATCAAAACATCAAAAACATCAAAACATCAAAAACATCAAAAACATCAAAAACATCAAAACATCAAAATTCAAAAACAAAATCATCAAAAACATCAAAAACATCAAAACATCAAAAACATCTAAACATCAAAACATCAAAACATCAAAAACATCAAAAACATCAAAAACATCAAAAACATCAAAACATCAAAAACATCAAAAACATCAAAACATCAAAACATCAAAACATCAAAAACATCAAAAACATCAAAAACATCAAAAACATCAAAATCATCAAAAACATCAAAAACATCAAAACATCAAAAACATCAAAACATCAAAAACACAAAACTTCAAAAACATCAAAAACATCAAAAACATCAAAAACATCAAAAACATCAAAATCATCAAAAACATCAAAAACATCAAAAACATCAAAAACATCAAAACATCAAAAACATCAAAACATCAAAAACATCAAAAACATCAAAAGATCAAAACATCAAAAACATCAAAAACATCAAAAACATCAAAAACATCAAAAACATCAAAAACATCAAAAACATCAAAAACATCAAAAACATCAAAAACATCAAAAACATCAAAAACATCAAAAACATCAAAAACATCAAAAACATCAAAAACACCAAAAACATCAAAAACATCAAAAACATCAAAAACATAAAAAACATCAAAAACATCAAAAACATCAAAAACATCAAAAACAAAAAAAACATCAAAAACATCAAAAACATCAAAAACATCAAAAACATCAAAAACATCAAAAACATCAAAAACATCAAAAACATCAAAAACATCAAAAACATCAAAAACATCAAAAACATCAAAAACATCAAAAACATCAAAAACACCAAAAACATCAAAAACATCAAAAACATCAAAAACATAAAAAACATCAAAAACATCAAAAACATCAAAAACATCAAAAACATCAAAAACATCAAAAACATCAAAAACATAAAAAACATCAAAAACATCAAAAACATCAAAAACATCAAAAACATCAAAAACATCAAAAACATCAAAAACATCAAAAACATCAAAAACATCAAAAACATCAAAAACATCAAAAACATCAAAACATCAAAAACATCAAAACATCAAAACATCAAAAACATCAAAAACATCAAAAAACATCAAAACATCAAAACATCAAAAACATCAAAACATCAAAACATCAAAACATCAAAAACATCAAAAACATCAAAAACATCAAAACATCAAAAACATCAAAAACATCAAAAACATCAAAAACATAAAAAAACATCAAAACATCAAAACATCAAAAACATCAAAAACATCAAAAACATCAAAAACATCAAAACATCAAAAACATCAAAAACATCAAAAACATCAAAAACATCAAAAACATCAAAACATCAAAAACATCAAAACATCAAAACATCAAAAACATCAAAACATCAAAAACATCAAAAACACTCAAAAACATCAAAATCATCAAAAACATCAAAAACATCAAAAACATCAAAAACATCAAAAACATCAAAAACATCAAAACATCAAAACATAAAAACATCAAAAAACATAAAAAAACATCAAAAACATCAAAAACATCAAAAACATCAAAAACATCAAAACATCAAAAACATCAAAAACATCAAAACATCAAAAAACATCAAAAACATCAAAACATCAAAAACATCAAAACATCAAAAAACATCAAAAACATTAAACATCAAAAACATCAAAAACATCAAAAACATCAAAAACATCAAAACATCAAAACATCAAAAACAAATCTAAAAACATCAAAACATCAAAAACATCAAAAAACATCAAAACATCAAAAACATCAAAAACATCAAAACATCAGAAACATTAAAAACATCAAAAAATCAAAACATCAAAAACATCAAAAACATCAAAACATCAAAAAAATCAAAAACATCAAAAACATCAAAACATCAAAAACCTCAAAACATCAAAAACATCAAAAACATCAAAACATCAAAACATCTAAAACATCAAAACATCAAAACATCAAAAACATCAAAAACATCAAAACATCAAAAACATCAAAAACATCAAAACATCATAATATCAAAAACATCAAAAACATCAAAAACATCAAATCATCAAATCATCAAAAACATCAAAACATCAAAACATCAAAAACATCAAAACATCAAAGCCTCAAAACCATCAAAAACAAATCAAAAAACATCAAAACATTTTAAACATCAAAAACATCAAAACATTAAAAACATCAAAACATCAAAAACATCAAAAACATCAAAAACATCAAAACATCAAAAACAACAAAAACATTACAAACTTCAAAAACATCAAAAACATGTAAAACATCAAAAACTATAAAAAAACACCAAAAACATCAAAAACATCAAAACATCAAAAACATAAAAAACATCATGAAATCAAAAACTTCAAAACATCAAAATCATCAAAAACATCAAAAACATCAAAAATCATCAAAAAACATCAAAACATCAAAAAACGTCAAAACATCCAAAAACATCAAAAACATCAAAACATCAAAGCATCAAAACCTCAAAAACATCAAAAACATCAAAAACATCAAAACATCAAAAACATCAAAACATCAAAAACATCAAAACATCAAAACATCAAAAACATCAAAACATCTAAACATCAAAACATCAAAAACATCAAAAACATCAAAAACATCAAAAACATCAAAAACATCAAAATCATCAAAAACATCAAAAACATCAATAACATATAAAACATGTAAAACATCAAAAACATAAAAAACATCAAAAACATCAAAAACATCAAAAACATCAAAACATCAAAAACATAAAAACATCATAAAATCAAAATCATCAAAAACATCAAAAACATCAAAAACATCAAAAACATCAATAACATATAAAACATCAAAGACATAAAAAACACCAAAAACATCAATAATATTAAAAACATCAAAAAATCAAAAACATCAAAAACTTCAAAAACATCAATAACATCAAAAGCATTTAATCATCAAAAATATCAAAAACATCATAAACATCAAAACATCAAAAATCAAAAACATCAAAACATCAAAAACATCAAAAGATCAAAAACCTCAAAAACATCATAAACATCAAAATATCAAAAACATTAAAAATATAAAAAACATCAAAAACATCAAAAATATCAAAAACATCAAAACATCAAAACATCAAAAAAATCAAAAACATCAAAAACATTAATAACATCAAAAACACCAAAATCTTCAAAAACATTAAAAACATCAAAACATCAAAAACATCAAAAATATCAAAAACATCAAAAACATCAAAACCTCAAAAACATCAAAACATTCAAAACATCAAAAACATAAAAACATCATAAATTCACTCGCTCATCAAATTCGTTCGCTTTTAAAACTATCATTAAAATCATTTTCCAAACATCAATAAATTCCAAAACATCAAAAACATCAAAAACATTAAAAACATCAAAAACATCAAAAAAATCAAAAACATCAAAAACATCAAAAACATCAAAAACATCAAAAACATCAAAACATCAAAAACATCAAAAACACCAAAAACATCAAAAATATTAAAAACACCAAAAACATCAAAATATCAAAAACATCAAGAACATCAAAAACATCAAAAACTTCAAAAACATCTAAACATCAAAACCTCAAAAACATCAAATACATCGAAAACTTTAAAAACATCAAATCATCAAAAACATCTAAACATCAAAACATCAAAGACATCTAAACATCAAAGCCTCAAAAACATCAAACACATAAAAAAGCATCTTTAACATCAAAAATATCAAAACATTAAAAACATCAAAAACATAAAAACATCAAAACATCAAAAACATCAAAAACATCAAAAACATCAAAAACATCAAAAACATCAAAATCATCAAAAACATCAAAAACATCAATAACATATAAAACATCAAAAACATAAAAAAAACACCAAAAACATCAAAAACATCAAAATCATCAACAACATCAAAAACATCAAAATCATCAACAACATCAAAAAACATCAAAAACATCAAAACATTAAAAACATCAAAAACATAAAAACATCATGAAATCAAAAACTTCAAAAATATCAAAAACATCAAAAAAATCAATAACATAAAAAACACAAAAACATCAAAAACATCAATAACATATAAAACATCAAAAACATAAAAGCATCAAAACATAAACTTCAAAAACATCAACAAACATATAAAACTTCAAAAACATAAAAAACATCAAAAACATCAAAAACATCAAAAACATCAAAAACATAGAAAACATCAAAAACATCAAAAACATCAAAATCATCAAAATCATCAAAAACATCAATAACATATAAAACATGTAAAACATCAAAAACATAAAAAACACCAAAAACATCAAAAACATCAAAAACATCAAAAACATCAAAAACATCAAAAACATAAAAAATATCAAAAACATCAAAAACATCAAAAATATCAAAAACATCAAAAACATTAAAAACATCAAAAAATCAAAGACATTAAAAACATCAAAAACATCAAAACATCAAAATTTAAAACATCAAAACATCAAAAACATCAAAATCATCAAAATCATCAAAAACATCAAAAACATCAATAACATATAAAACATGTAAAACATCAAAAACATAAAAACACCAAAAACATCAAAAACATCAAAACATCAAAAACATCAAAAACATCAAAATCATCAAAAACATCAATAACATATAAAACATGTAAAACATCAAAAACATGTAAAACATCAAAACATAAAAAACACCAAAAACGTCAAAAACATCAAAAACGTCAAAAATATAAAAAACACCAAAAACATCAAAAACATCAAAAACATTAAAAACATTAAAAACATGAAAAACATCAAAAACATCAAAAACATCAAAATCATCAAAAACATCAAAACATCAAACTCATCAAAAACATCAAAAATTAAAGACATTAAAAACATCAAAACATCAAAAACATCAAAAATATCAAAAACATCAAAAACATCAAAACATAAAAAACACCAAAAATATCAATAACATACAAAACATCAAAACATAAAAAACACCAAAAATATCAAAAACATCAGAAACATTAAAAAACATCAAAAAATCAAAGACATTAAAAACATCAAAAACATCAAAACATCAAAGATTTGAAAACATCAAAACATCAAAAACATCTCAACATCAAAACCTCAAAAACATCAAAAACATCAAAAAACATCAAAACATCAAAACATCAAAACATCAAAAACATCAAAACATCAAAAAAGCAAAAACATCAAAAACATCAAAAAATATCAAAAACATCAAAACATCAAAAACATAAAAAATATCAAAATATCAAAAACATCAAAAACATCAAAAATATCAAAAATATCAAAACCATCAAAAACATCAAAACATCAAAAACATCAAAAACTTTTAAACATCAAAGTCTCAAAACATCAAAAACATCAAAGCCTCAAAAACATCAAAATCATCAAAAAATTAAAGACATTAAAATCATCAAAAACATCAAAAACATTAAAAATATCAAAAACATCAAAAATATCAAAAACATCAAAAACATCAATAACATATAAAACATCAAAAATCAAAAAAAACACCAAAATATCAAAAACATCAGAAACATTAAAAACATCAAAAGATCAAAGACATTAAAAACATCAAAAACATCAAAACATCAAAATTTGAAAACATCAAAACATCAAAAACATCTAAACATCAAAACCTCAAAAACATCAAAAACATCAAAAACATCAAAAACATCAAAAACATCAAAACATCAAAACATCAAAACATCAAAACATCAAAACATCAAAAACATCAAAACATCATAAAATCAAAACATCAAAAACATCAGAAACATTAAAAACATCAGAAACATTAAAAACATCAAAAAATCAAAGACATTAAAAACATCAAAAACATCAAAACATCAAAAATTTGAAATCATCAAAACATCAAAAACATCTAAACATCAAAACCTCAAAACATCAAAAACATCAAAACATCAAAACATCAAAACATCAAAACATCAAAACATCAAAACATCAAAACATCAAAACCTCAAAAACATCAAAAACATCAAAAACATCAAAACATAAAAACATCAAAAACATCAAAACATCATAAAATCAAAACATCAAAAACATCAAAAACATCAAAAACATCAAATCATCAAATCATCAAAAACATCTAAACATCAAAACATCAAAGACATCTAAACATCAAAGCCTCAAAACCATCAAAAACATCAAAGCCTCAAAAACATCAAAAACATAAGAAGCATCTTTAACATCAAAAACTTCAAAACATTAAAAACATCAAAACATCAAAAACATAAAAACATCATAAAATCAAAAACATCAAAATCGACAAAAACATTACAAACTTCAAAAACATCAATAACATGTAAAACATCAAAAACATAAAAAAACACCAAAAACATCAAAAACATCACAATCATCAAAAACATCAAAAACATCAAAAACATCAAAAACATCAAAACATTAAAAACATCAAAACATCAAAAACATAAAAACATCATGAAATCAAAAACTTCAAAAACATCAAAATCATCAAAAACATCAAAAACATCAAAATCATCAAAAACATCAAAAAGATCAAAAACGTCAAAAACATCCAAAACATCAAAAACATCAAAAACATCTAAGCATCAAAACCTCAAATACATCGAAAACATTAAAAACATCAAAACATCAAAAACATCAAAAACATCAAAAACATCAAAAATATCAAAAACATCAAAAACATCAAAAACATCTAAACATCAAAACCTCAAAAACATCAAATACTTCAAAAACTTCATAAACATCAAATCATCGAAAAACATGTAAACATCAAAACATCAAAATTTCAAAACATCAAAACATCAAAAACATCTAAACATCAAAACCTCAAAAACATCAAAAACATCAAAAACATCAAAAACATCAAAACATTAAAAACATCAAAACATCAAAAACATAAAAACATCATAAAATCAAAAACATCAAAAACATCAAAAATATCAAAAACATCAAAAACATTAAAAACATCAAAAAATCAAAGACATTAAAAACATCAAAACATCAAAACATCAAAATTTTAAAACATCAAAACATCAAAACATCAAAAACATCTAAACATCTAAACATCAAAACCTCAAACACATCAAAAACATCAAAACATTAAAAACATCAAAACATCAAAAACATAAAAACATCATAAAATCAAAAACATCAAAAACATCTAAACATCAAAACCTCAAAAACATCAAAAACATCAAAATCATCAAAACATTAAAAACATCAAAAACATAAAAACATCATAAAATCAAAAACATCAAAACATCAAAAAATTAAAGACATTAAAAACATCAAAAACATCAAAACATTAAAAACATCAAAACATCAAAAACATAAAAACATCAAAAAATCAAAAACATCAAAAACATCAAAAATATCAAAAACATCAAAAACATCAAAAACATCAAAAACATCAAAACATCTAAACATCAAAACCTCAAAAACATCAAAAACATCAAAATCATCAAAACATTAAAAACATCAAAAACATAAAAACATCATAAAATCAAAAACATCAAAAAACATCAAAAAATTAAAGACATTAAAAACATCAAAAAACATCAAAATCATCAAAAACATCAAAATCATCAAAAACATCAAAAACATCAAAAACTTCAAAAACGTCAATAACATATAAAACATCTAAAACATAAAAAAACATCAAAAACATCAAAATCATCAACAACATCAAAAACATCAATACATTAAAAACATCAAAACATCAAAAACATAAAAACATCATGAAATCAAAAAATATCAAAAATATCAAAACATCAATAACATCAAAAATATCAAAAATATCAAAAACATCAAAAACATCAAAAACATCAAAAACATCAAAACTTTTAAACATCAAAGTCTCAAAAACATCAAAAACATCAAAGCCTCAAAAACATCAAAATCATCAAAAAATTAAAGACATTAAAATCATCAAAAACATCAAAAACATCAAAAATATCAAAAACATCAAAAATATCAAAAACATCAAAAACATCAATAACATATAAAACATCAAAAACATAAAAAACACCAAAAATATCAAAAACATCAGAAACATTAAAAACATCAAAAGATCAAAGACATTAAAAACATCAAAAACATCAAAACATCAAAATTTGAAAACATCAAAACATCAAAAACATCTAAACATCAAAACCTCAAAAACATCAAAAACATCAAAAACATCAAAAACATCAAAACATCAAAACATAAAAACATCAAAACATCAAAACATCAAAACATCAAAACATCATAAAATCAAAAACATCAAAAACATCAGAAACATTAAAAACATCAGAAACATTAAAAACATCAAAAAATCAAAGACATTAAAAACATCAAAAACATCAAAACATCAAAATTTGAAATCATCAAAACATCAAAAACATCTAAACATCAAAACCTCAAAAACATCAAAAACATCAAAAACATCAAAACATCAAAACATCAAAACATCAAAACATCAAAACCTCAAAAACATCAAAAACATCAAAAACATCAAAACATAAAAACATCAAAAACATCAAAACATCATAAACATCAAAAACATCAAAAACATCAAAAACATCAAAAACATCAAATCATCAAATCATCAAAAACATCTAAACATCAAAACATCAAAAGACATCTAAACATCAAAGCCTCAAAACCATCAAAAACATCAAAGCCTCAAAACATCAAAAACATAAGAAGCATCTTTAACATCAAAAACTTCAAAACATTAAAAACATCAAAACATCAAAAACATAAAAACATCATAAAATCAAAAACATCAAAATCGACAAAAACATTACAAACTTCAAAAACATCAATAACATGTAAAACATCAAAAACATAAAAACACCAAAAACATCAAAAACATCACAATCATCAAAAACATCAAAAACATCAAAAACATCAAAAACATCAAAACATTAAAAACATCAAAACATCAAAAACATAAAAACATCATGAAATCAAAAACTTCAAAAAACATCAAAATCATCAAAAACATCAAAAACATCAAAATCATCAAAAACATCAAAAGATCAAAAACGTCAAAAACATCCAAAACATCAAAAACATCAAAAACATCTAAGCATCAAAACCTCAAATACATCGAAAACATTAAAAACATCAAAACATCAAAAACATCAAAAACATCAAAAACATCAAAATATCAAAAACATCAAAAACATCAAAAAAACATCAAAAACATCTAAACATCAAAACCTCAAAAACATCAAATACTTCAAAAACTTCATAAACATCAAATCATCGAAAAACATGTAAACATCAAAACATCAAAATTTCAAAACATCAAAACATCAAAAACATCTAAACATCAAAACCTCAAAAACATCAAAAACATCAAAAACATCAAAAACATCAAAACATTAAAAACATCAAAACATCAAAAACATAAAAACATCATAAACATCAAAAACATCAAAAACATCAAAAATATCAAAAACATCAAAAACATTAAAAACATCAAAAAATCAAAGACATTAAAAACATCAAAAACATCAAAACATCAAAATTTTAAAACATCAAAACATCAAAACATCAAAAACATCTAAACATCTAAACATCAAAACCTCAAACACATCAAAACATCAAAACATTAAAAACATCAAAACATCAAAAACATAAAAACATCATAAAAATCAAAAACATCAAAAACATCTAAACATCAAAACCTCAAAAACATCAAAAACATCAAAATCATCAAAACATTAAAAACATCAAAAACATAAAAACATCATAAAATCAAAAACATCAAAAACATCAAAAAATTAAAGACATTAAAAACATCAAAAACATCAAAACATTAAAAACATCAAAACATCAAAAACATAAAAACATCATAAAATCAAAAACATCAAAAACATCAAAAATATCAAAAACATCAAAAACATCAAAAACATCAAAAACATCTAAACATCAAAACCTCAAAAACATCAAAAACATCAAAATCATCAAAACATTAAAAACATCAAAAACATAAAAACATCATAAAATCAAAAACATCAAAAACATCAAAAAAATTAAAGACATTAAAAACATCAAAAACATCAAAATCATCAAAAACATCAAAATCATCAAAAACATCAAAAACATCAAAAACTTCAAAAACATCAATAACATATAAAACATCAAAAACATAAAAAAACATCAAAAACATCAAAATCATCAACAACATCAAAAACATCAATACATTAAAAACATCAAAACATCAAAAACATAAAAACATCATGAAATCAAAAACTTCAAAAACACTAAAAACTTCAAAATCATCAAAAACATCAAAAAAATCAATAACATATGAAACATCAAAAACATAAAAACACCAAAAACATCAAAAACATCAATAACATATAAAACATCAAAAACATAAAAACATCAAAAACATCAAAAACTTCAAAAACATCAATAACATATAAGACATCAAAAACATCAAAAACACCAAAACATCAAAAACATTAAAAACATCAAAAAATCAAAGACATTAAAAACATCAAAAACATCAAAACATCAAAAACATTTAAACATCAAAAGCCTCAAAAAACATCAAAAACATCAAAACATTAAAAACATCAAAACATCATAAAATCAAAATCATCAAAAACATCAAAAATATCAAACTCATCAAAAACATCAATAACATATAAAACATCAAAGACATCAAAAACACCAAAAACATCAAAAACATTAAAAACATCAAAAAATCAAAAACATCAAAAATTTCAAAAACATCAATAACATCAAAAGAATTTAATCATCAAAAATATTAAAAACATCAAAAACATCATAAACATCAAAACATCAAAAACATCAAAAACATCTAAACATCAAAACATAAAAAATCTCAAAAACATCTAAACATCGAAACGTCAAAAACATTAAAAATATAAAAAACATCGAAAATATCAAAAATATCAAAAACATCAAAACATCAAAAACATCAAAAAAATCAAAAACACCAAAAAAATCAAAAACATCAAAAAAATCAAAAACATCAAAAACATTAATAACATCAAAAACACCTAAATCTTCAAAAACATTAAAAACATCAAAACATCAAAAACATCAAAAATATCAAAAAACATCAAAAACATCAAAAACATCTAAACATCAAAACCTCAAAAACATCAAAACATTCAAAACATCAAAACATCAAAAAACATAAAAACATCATAGATTCATTCGCTCATCTAGTTCGTTCGCTTTTAATTCTTTGTAAATTCATTTCTCTTACAGCTATGTTAATTCTTAATTCCTACACATCAAAAACATCAAAAACATTAAAAACATCAAAAAATCAAAGACATCAAAGACATCAAAAACATCAAAAACATCAAAAACATCAAAAACACCAAAAACATCAAAAACATCAAAAACATCAAAAACATCAAAAACATCAAAAACATCAAAAACATCAAAAACATCAAAACCTTCAAAAACATCTAAACATCAAAACCTCAAAAACATCAAATACATCGAAAACTTTAAAAACATCAAATCATCAAAAACATCTAAACATCAAAACATCAAAGACATCTAAACATCAAAGCCTCAAAAAACATCCAAAACATCAAACACATAAAAAGCATCTTTAACATCAAAACATCAAAAACATCAAAACATTAAAAACATCAAAACATAAAAACATTATAACATCAAAAACATCAAAACATCAAAATCATCAAAAACATCAAAATCATCAAAAACATCAAAAACATCAAAAACTTCAAAAACATCAATAACATATAAAACATCAAAAACATAAAAAAAACACCAAAAACATCAAAAACATCAAAAACATCAAAAACATCAAAATCATCAACAACATCAAAAACATCAAAAACATCAAAACAATAAAAACATCAAAAACATAAAAACATCATGAAATCAAAACTTCAAAAACATCAAAAACATCAAAATCATCAAAAACATCAAAAGCATCAAAATCATCAAAACATCAAAAAAAATCAATAACATATAAAACATCAAAAACATAAAAAACACCAAAAACATCAAAAACATCAATAACATATAAAACATCAAAAACATAAAAACATCAAAAACATAAAAAACTTCAAAAACATCAACAACATATAAAACTTCAAAAACATAAAAAACACCAAAAACATCAAAAACATCAAAAAACATCAAAAACATCAAAAACATCAAAAACATCAAAAACATCAAAAACATCAAAACATCAAAAACATCAAAATCATCAAAAACATCAATAACATATAAAACATATAAAACTTCAAAAACATAAAAAACATCAAAAACATCAAAAACATCAAAAACATCAAAAACATCAAAAACATCAAAAACATCAAAAACATCAAAAACATCAAAATCATCAAAAACATCAAAAAATTAAAGACATTAAAAACATCAAAAACATCAAAAACATCAAAAATATCAAAAACATCAAAACATCGAAAACATCGAAAACATCAAAAACATCAAAAACTTCAAAAACATCAATAACATATAAAACATCAAAAACAAAAACAACACCAAAATCATCAAAAACATCAAAAAATCAAAGACATTAAAAACATCAAAAACATCAAAATTTCAGAACATCAAAACATCAAAAACATCTAAACATCAAAACCTCAAAAACATCAAAAACATCAAAACATTAAAAACATCAAAACATCAAAACATCAAAAACATAAAAACATCATAAAATCAAAAACATCAAAAACATCAAAAATATCAAAAACATCAAAAACATCTAAACATCAAAACCTCAAAAACATCAAATACATCGAAAACTTTAAAAACATCAAATCATCAAAAACATCTAAACATCAAAACATCAAAGACATCTAAACATCAAAACCTCAAAAACATCAAAAACATAAAAAGCATCTTTAACATCAAAAACTTCAAAACATTAAAAACATCAAAACATCAAAAACATGAAAACATCATAAAATCAAAAAACATCAAAAACATCAAAAACATCAAAATCAACAAAAAGATCAAAAACATCAAAAACTTCAAAAACATCAATAACATGTAAAACTTCAAAACATAAAAAAACACCAAAAAACATCAAAAACATCAAAAACATCAAAAACATCAAAACATCAAAAACATCACAATCATCAAAAACATCAAAAACATCAAAAACATCAAAAACATCAAAAACATCAAAAACATAAAAACATCAAAAACATAAAAACATCATGAAATCAAAAACTTCAAAAAACATCAAAAACATCAAAATCATCAAAAACATCAATAACATCAAAAACATCAATATCATCAAAAACATCAAAAACATCAAAAAAATCAATAACATATAAAATATCAAAAAACATAATAAACACCAAAAACATCAAAAACATCAATAACATCTAAAACATCAAAAACATAAAAAACATCAAAAACATCAAAAACATCAAAATCATCAAAATCATCAAAATCATCAAAATCATCAAAAACATCAAAACATCAATAACATATAAAACATCAAAAACATAAAAAAAACACCAAGAACATCAAAAACATCAAAATCATCAACAACATCAAAAACATCAAAAACTTTAAAAACATCAAAACATTAAAAACATCAAAACATCAAAAACATAAAAACATCATGAAATCAAAAACTTCAAAAACATCAAAAACATCAAAATCATCAAAAACATCAAAAAAATCAATAACATATAAAACATTAAAAACATAAAAAACACCAAAAACATCAAAAACATCAATAACATATAAAACATCAAAAACATAAAAACATCAAAAACATAAAAAACTTCAAAAACATCAACAACATCAAAAACATCAAAAACATCAAAAACATCAAAACATCAAAAACATCAAAAACATCAAAAACATCAAAAACATCAAAAACATCAAAAACATCAAAAACATCAAAAACATCAAAAACATGAAAAACATCAAAATCATCAAAAACATCATTAACATATAAAACATATAAAACTTCAAAAACATTAAAAACATCAAAAACATCAAAAACATCAAAAACATCAAAATCATCAAAAACATCAAAAAATTAAAGACATTAAAAACATCAAAAACATCAAAAATATCAAAAACATCAAAAACATCAAAAACTTCAAAAACATCAAAACATCAATAACATATAAAACATCAAAAACATAAACAACACCAAAAATATCAAAAACATCAAAAATCAAAGACATTAAAAACATCAAAAACATCAAAAACTTCAAAACATCAAAATTTCAAAACATCAAAACATCAAAAACATCTAAACATCAAAACCTCAAAAACATCAAAAACATCAAAACATTAAAAACATCAAAACATCAAAAACATAAAAACATCATAAAATCAAAAACATCAAAAACATCAAAAACATCAAAAATATCAAAAACATCAAAAACATCAAAAACATCAAAAACCTCAAAAACATCTAAACATCTAAACATCAAAACCTCAAAAACATCAAATACATCGAAAACTTTAAAAACATCAAATCATCAAAAACATCTGAACATCAAAAGATCAAAGACATCTAAACATCAAAGCCTCAAAAACATCAAAAACATCAAAAAGCATCTTTAACATCAAAAACTCCAAAACTTTTAAAACATCAAAACATCAAAAACATAAAAACATCATAAAATCAAAATCATCAAAAACATCAAAAACATCAAAATCAACAAAAAGATCAAAAACATCAAAAACTTCAAAAACATCAATAACATGTAAAACTTCAAAAACATAAAAAAACACCAAAACATCAAAAACATCAAAAACATCAAAAACATCAAAAACATTAAAAACATCAAAAAACATAAAAACATCATGAAATCAAAAACTTCAAAAACATCAAAAACATCAAAATCATCAAAAACATCAATGACATTAAAAACATCAATATCATCAAAAACATCAAAAACATCAAAAACAAAAAAAAATCAATAACATATAAAATATCAAAAACATAAAAAACACCAAAAACATCAAAAACATCAATAACATATAAAACATCAAAAACATAAAAAACACCAAAAACATCAAAAACATCAAAAACATCAAAATCATCAAAACATCAAAAACATCAAAAACATCAAAAACTTCAAAAAACATCAATAACAAGTAAAACATCAAAAACATAAAAAAACACCAAAAACATCAAAAACATCAAAAACATCAAAAACATCAAAAACATCAAAAACATCAAAAACATCAATAACATCAAAAACATCAAAAACATCAAAACATCAAAAACATCAAAAACATCAAAAACATAAAAAACATCAAAAACATCAAAAACATCAAAATCATCAAAATCATCAAAATCATCAAAATCATCAAAATCATCAAAATCATCAAAAACATCAAAACATCAATAACATATAAAACATCAAAAACATAAAAAAACACCAAGAACATCAAAAACATCAAAATCATCAACAACATCAAAAACATCAAAAACTTTAAAAACATCAAAACATTAAAAACATCAAAACATCAAAAACATCATGAAATCAAAAACTTCAAAAACATCAAAAACATCAAAATCATCAAAAACATCAAAAACATCAAAAAAATCAATAACATATAAAACATTAAAAACATAAAAAACACCAAAAACATCAAAAACATCAATAACATATAAAACATCAAAAACATAAAAACATCAAAAATATCAAAACATTAAAAACATCAAAAACATAAAAACATCATAAAATCAAAAACATCAAAAACATCAAAAACATCAAAATCATCAAAAACATCAAAAACATCAATAACATATAAAACATCAAAAACATAAAAAAAAACACCAAAAACATCAAAAACATCAAAATCATCAACAACATCAAAAACATCAAAATCATCAACAACATCAAAAACATCAAAAACATCAAAAACATCAAAACATTAAAAACATCAAAACATCAAAAACATAAAAACATCATGAAATCAAAAACTTCAAAAATATCAAAAACATCAAAAAAATCAATAACATATAAAACATCAAAAACATAAAAAACACCAAAAACATCAAAAACATCAATAACATATAAAACATCAAAAACATAAAAGCATCAAAAACATAAACTTCAAAAACATCAACAACATATAAAACTTCAAAAACATAAAAAACACCAAAAACATCAAAAACATCAAAAACATAGAAAACATCAAAAACATCAAAAACATCAAAATCATCAAAATCATCAAAAACATCAATAACATATAAAACATGTAAAACATCAAAAACATAAAAAACACCAAAAACATCAAAAACTTCAAAAACATCAAAAACATCAAAAACATAAAAAATATCAAAAACATCAAAAACATCAAAATATCAAAAACATCAAAAACATTAAAAACAACAAAAACATAGAAAACATCAAAACATCAAAAACACCAAAAACATCAAAAACATCAAAAACATAGAAAACATCAAAAACATCAAACATCATCAAAATCATCAAAAACATCAAAAACATCAATAACATATAAAACTTCAAAAAACATAAAAACACCAAAAACATCAAAAACATCAAAAACATAGAAAACATCAAAAACATCAAAAACACCAAAAACATCAAAAACATCAAAAACATAGAAAACATCAAAAACATCAAACATCATCAAAATCATCAAAACATCAAAACATCAATAACATATAAAACATGTAAAACATCAAAAACATAAAAAACACCAAAAACATCAAAAACATCAAAAACATCAAAAACATCAAAAACATCAAAACATCAAAATCATCAAAAACATCAATAACATATAAAACATGTAAAACATCAAAAACATGTAAAACATCAAAAACATAAAAAACACCAAAAACGTCAAAAACATCAAAAACGTCAAAAATATAAAAAACACCAAAAACATCAAAAACATCAAAAACATTAAAAACATTAAAAACATGAAAAACATCAAAAACATCAAAAACATCAAAAACATCAAAATCATCAAAAACATCAAAAACATCAAACTCATCAAAAACATCAAAAAATTAAAGACATTAAAAACATCAAAAACATCAAAAACATCAAAAACATCAAAAATATCAAAAACATCAAAAACATAAAAAACACCAAAAATATCAATAACATACAAAACATCAAAAACATAAAAAACACCAAAAATATCAAAAACATCAGAAACATTAAAAACATCAAAAAATCAAAGACATTAAAAACATCAAAACATCAAAAACATCTCAACATCAAAACCTCAAAAACATCAAAAACATCAAAACATCAAAACATCAAAACATCAAAACATCAAAACATCAAAAACATCAAAACATCATAAAAGCAAAAACATCAAAAACATCAAAAACATCAAAAATATCAAAAACATCAAAAACATCAAAAACATCAAAAACATCAAAAACATAAAAAAAATATCAAAAATATCAAAAACATCAAAAACATCAAAAATATCAAAAATATCAAAAACATCAAAAACATCAAAAACATCAAAAACTTTTAAACATCAAAGTCTCAAAAACATCAAAAACATCAAAGCCTCAAAAACATCAAAATCATCAAAAACATCAAAAAATTAAAGACATTAAAATCATCAAAAACATCAAAAACATCAAAAATATCAAAAACATCAAAAATATCAAAAACATCAAAAACATCAATAACATATAAAACATCAAAAACATAAAAAACACCAAAAATATCAAAAACATCAGAAACATTAAAAACATCAAAAGATCAAAGACATTAAAAACATCAAAAACATCAAAACATCAAAATTTGAAAACATCAAAACATCAAAAACATCTAAACATCAAAACCTCAAAAACATCAAAAACATCAAAAACATCAAAACATCAAAACATCAAAACATCAAAACATCAAAACATCAAAAACATCAAAACATCATAAAATCAAAAACATCAAAAAACATCAGAAACATTAAAAACATCAAAAAATCAAAGACATTAAAAACATCAAAAACATCAAAACATCAAAATTTGAAATCATCAAAACATCAAAAACATCTAAACATCAAAACCTCAAAAACATCAAAAACATCAAAAACATCAAAACATCAAAACATCAAAACATCAAAACATCAAAACCTCAAAACATCAAAAACATCAAAAACATCAAAACATAAAAACATCAAAAACATCAAAACATCATAAAATCAAAAACATCAAAAACATCAAAAACATCAAATCATCAAATCATCAAAAACATCTAAACATCAAAACATCAAAGACATCTAAACATCAAAGCCTCAAAACCATCAAAAACATCAAAGCCTCAAAAACATCAAAAACATAAGAAGCATCTTTAACATCAAAACTTCAAAACATTAAAAACATCAAAACATCAAAAACATAAAAACATCATAAAATCAAAAACATCAAAATCGACAAAAACATTACAAACTTCAAAAACATCAATAACATGTAAAACATCAAAAACATAAAAAAACACCAAAAACATCAAAAACATCACAATCATCAAAAACATCAAAACATCAAAAACATCAAAACATTAAAAACATCAAAACATCAAAAACATAAAAACATCATGAAATCAAAACTTCAAAAACATCAAAATCATCAAAAACATCAAAAACATCAAAATCATCAAAAACATCAAAAAGATCAAAAACGTCAAAAACATCCAAAACATCAAAACATCAAAAACATCTAAGCATCAAAACCTCAAATACATCGAAAACATTAAAAACATCAAAACATCAAAAACATCAAAAACATCAAAAACATCAAAATATCAAAAACATCAAAAACATCAAAAACATCAAAAACATCAAAAACATCTAAACATCAAAACCTCAAAAACATCAAATACTTCAAAAACTTTATAAACATCAAATCATCGAAAAACATGTAAACATCAAAACATCAAAATTTCAAAACATCAAAACATCAAAAACATCTAAACATCAAAACCTCAAAAACATCAAAAACATCAAAAACATCAAAACATTAAAAACATCAAAACATCAAAAACATAAAAACATCATAAAATCAAAAACATCAAAAACATCAAAAATATCAAAAACATCAAAACATTAAAAACATCAAAAAATCAAAGACATTAAAAACATCAAAAACATCAAAACATCAAAATTTTAAAACATCAAAACATCAAAAACATCTAAACATCTAAACATCAAAACCTCAAACACATCAAAAACATCAAAACATTAAAAACATCAAAACATCAAAAACATAAAAACATCATAAAATCAAAAAACATCAAAAACATCTAAACATCAAAACCTCAAAAACATCAAAAACATCAAAATCATCAAAACATTAAAAACATCAAAAACATAAAAACATCATAAAATCAAAAACATCAAAAACATCAAAAAAATTAAAGACATTAAAAACATCAAAAACATCAAAACATTAAAAACATCAAAAACATAAAAACATCATAAAATCAAAAACATCAAAAACATCAAAAATATCAAAAACATCAAAAACATCAAAAACATCAAAAACATCAAAAACATCTAAACATCAAAACCTCAAAAACATCAAAAACATCAAAATCATCAAAACATTAAAAACATCAAAAACATAAAAACATCATAAACATCAAAATCATCAAAACATTAAAAACATCAAAAACATAAAAACATCATAAAATCAAAAACATCAAAAACATCAAAAACATCAAAAAATTAAAGACATTAAAAACATCAAAAACATCAAAATCATCAAAAACATCAAAATCATCAAAAACATCAAAAACATCAAAAACTTCAAAAACGTCAATAACATATAAAACATCAAAAACATAAAAAAACATCAAAAACATCAAAATCATCAACAACATCAAAAACATCAATACATTAAAAACATCAAAAACATAAAAACATTATGAAATCAAAACTTCAAAAACACTAAAAACTTCAAAATCATCAAAAACATCAAAAAATCAATAACATATAAAACATCAAAACATAAAAAACACCAAAAACATCAAAAACATCAATAACATATAAAACATCAAAAACATAAAAACATCAAAAACATCAAAAACTTCAAAAACATCAATAACATATAAGACATCAAAAACATAAAAAACACCAAAAACATCAAAAACATTAAAAACATCAAAAAATCAAAGACATTAAAAACATCAAAAACATCAAAAACATCAAAACATCAAAAACATTTAAACATCAAAGCCTCAAAAACATCAAAAACATCAAAACATTAAAAACATCAAAACATCATAAAATCAAAATCATCAAAAACATCAAAAATATCAAACTCATCAAAAACATCAATAACATATAAAACATCAAAGACATCAAAAAACACCAAAAACATCAAAAACATTAAAAACATCAAAAAATCAAAAACATCAAAAATTTCAAAAACATCAATAACATCAAAAGCATTTAATCATCAAAAATATTAAAAACATCAAAAACATCATAAACATCAAAACATCAAAAACATCAAAAACATCTAAACATCAAAACATAAAAAATCTCAAAAACATCTAAACATCGAAACGTCAAAAACATTAAAAATATAAAAAACATCGAAAATATCAAAAATATCAAAAACATCAAAACATCAAAAACATCAAAAAAATCAAAAACACCAAAAAAATCAAAAACATCAAAAAAATCAAAAACATCAAAAACATTAATAACATCAAAAACACCTAAATCTTCAAAAACATTAAAAACATCAAAACATCAAAAACATCAAAAATATCAAAAACATCAAAAACATCAAAAACATCTAAACATCAAAACCTCAAAAACATCAAAACATTCAAAACATCAAAACATCAAAAACATAAAAACATCATAGATTCATTCGCTCATCTAGTTCGTTCGCTTTTAATTCTTTGTAAATTCATTTCTCTTACAGCTATGTTAATTCTTAATTCCTACAAATCAAAAACATCAAAAACATTAAAAACATCAAAAAATCAAAGACATCAAAGACATCAAAAACATCAAAAACATCAAAACATCAAAAACACCAAAAACATCAAAAATATCAAAAACATCAAAAACATCAAAAACATCAAAAACATCAAAAACATCAAAACCTTCAAAAACATCTAAACATCAAAACCTCAAAAACATCAAATACATCGAAAACTTTAAAAACATCAAATCATCAAAAACATCTAAACATCAAAACATCAAAGACATCTAAACATCAAAGCCTCAAAAACATCCAAAACATCAAACACATAAAAAGCATCTTTAACATCAAAAACATCAAAAACATCAAAACATTAAAAACATCAAAACATAAAAACATTATAACATCAAAAACATCAAAAACATCAAAAACATCAAAATCATCAAAAACATCAAAATCATCAAAAACATCAAAACATCAAAAACTTCAAAAACATCAATAACATATAAAACATCAAAAAACATAAAAAAAACACCAAAAACATCAAAAACATCAAAAACATCAAAATCATCAACAACATCAAAAACATCAAAAACATCAAAACAATAAAAACATCAAAACATCAAAAACATAAAAACATCATGAAATCAAAAACTTCAAAAACATCAAAAACATCAAAATCATCAAAAACATCAAAAAGCATCAAAATCATCAAAAACATCAAAAAATCAATAACATATAAAACATCAAAAACATAAAAACACCAAAAACATCAAAAACATCAATAACATATAAAACATCAAAAACATAAAAACATCAAAAACATAAAAAAACTTCAAAAACATCAACAACATATAAAACTTCAAAAACATAAAAAACACCAAAAACATCAAAAACATCAAAAACATCAAAAACATCAAAAACATCAAAAACATCAAAAACATCAAAAACATCAAAAACATCAAAATCATCAAAACATCAATAACATATAAAACATATAAAACTTCAAAAACTTCAAAAACATAAAAAACATCAAAACATCAAAAACATCAAAAACATCAAAAACATCAAAAACATCAAAACATCAAAATCATCAAAAACATCAAAAAATTAAAGACATTAAAAACATCAAAAACATCAAAAACATCAAAAATATCAAAAACATCAAAAACATCGAAAACATCGAAAACATCAAAAACATCAAAAACTTCAAAAACATCAATAACATATAAAACATCAAAAACAAAAACAACACCAAAAATATCAAAAACATCAAAAACATTAAAAACATCAAAAAATCAAAGACATTAAAAACATCAAAAACATCAAAATTTCAGAACATCAAAAACATCTAAACATCAAAACCTCAAAAACATCAAAAACATCAAAACATTAAAAACATCAAAACATCAAAACATCAAAAACATAAAAACATCATAAAATCAAAAACATCAAAAACATCAAAAATATCAAAAACATCAAAAACATCTAAACATCAAAACCTCAAAAACATCAAATACATCGAAAACTTTAAAAACATCAAATCATCAAAAACATCTAAACATCAAAACATCAAAGACATCTAAACATCAAAACCTCAAAAACATCAAAAACATAAAAAGCATCTTTAACATCAAAAACTTCAAAACATTAAAAACATCAAAACATCAAAAACATGAAAACATCATAAAATCAAAAACATCAAAAACATCAAAAACATCAAAATCAACAAAAAGATCAAAAACATCAAAAACTTCAAAAACATCAATAACATGTAAAACTTCAAAAACATAAAAAAACACCAAAAACATCAAAAACATCAAAAACATCAAAAACATCAAAAACATCAAAAACATCAAAAACATCACAATCATCAAAAACATCAAAAACATCAAAAACATCAAAAACATAAAAACATCAAAAACATAAAAACATCATGAAATCAAAAACTTCAAAAACATCAAAAACATCAAAATCATCAAAAACATCAATAACATCAAAAACATCAATATCATCAAAAACATCAAAAACATCAAAAAAATCAATAACATATAAAATATCAAAAACATAATAAACACCAAAAACATCAAAAACATCAATAACATCTAAAACATCAAAAACATAAAAAACATCAAAAACATCAAAAACATCAAAATCATCAAAATCATCAAAATCATCAAAATCATCAAAATCATCAAAATCATCAAAAACATCAAAACATCAATAACATATAAAACATCAAAAACATAAAAAAACACCAAGAACATCAAAAACATCAAAATCATCAACAACATCAAAAACATCAAAAAACTTTAAAAACATCAAAACATTAAAAACATCAAAACATCAAAAACATAAAAACATCATGAAATCAAAAACTTCAAAAACATCAAAAACATCAAAATCATCAAAAACATCAAAAACATCAAAAAAATCAATAACATATAAAACATTAAAAACATAAAAAACACCAAAAACATCAAAAACATCAATAACATATAAAACATCAAAAACATAAAAACATCAAAAACATAAAAAACTTCAAAAACATCAACAACATCAAAAACATCAAAAACATCAAAACATCAAAAACATCAAAACATCAAAACATCAAAACATCAAAAACATCAAAAACATCAAAAACATCAAAAACGTGAAAAACATCAAAATCATCAAAAACATCATTAACATATAAAACATATAAAACTTCAAAAACATTAAAAACATCAAAAACATCAAAAACATCAAAAACATCAAAATCATCAAAAACATCAAAAAATTAAAGACATTAAAAACATCAAAACATCAAAAATATCAAAAACATCAAAAACATCAAAAACATCAAAAACTTCAAAAACATCAAAAACTTCAAAAACATCAAAAACATCAATAACATATAAAACATCAAAAACATAAACAACACCAAAATATCAAAAACATCAAAAAATCAAAGACATTAAAAACATCAAAAACATCAAAAACTTCAAAACATCAAAATTTCAAAACATCAAAACATCAAAAACATCTAAACATCAAAACCTCAAAAACATCAAAAACATCAAAACATTAAAAACATCAAAACATCAAAAACATAAAAACATCATAAAATCAAAAACATCAAAATCATCAAAAACATCAAAAATATCAAAAACATCAAAAACATCAAAAACATCAAAAACCTCAAAAACATCTAAACATCTAAACATCAAAACCTCAAAAACATCAAATACATCGAAAACTTTAAAAACATCAAATCATCAAAAACATCTGAACATCAAAAGATCAAAGACATCTAAACATCAAAGCCTCAAAAACATCAAAAACATAAAAGCATCTTTAACATCAAAAACTTCAAAACATTTAAAACATCAAAACATCAAAAACATAAAAACATCATAAAATCAAAAACATCAAAAACATCAAAAACA
The DNA here is from genome assembly GCA_018150935.1 of Drosophila pruinosa. NCBI lineage: Eukaryota > Metazoa > Arthropoda > Insecta > Diptera > Drosophilidae > Drosophila > Drosophila pruinosa. The sequence goes on from JAECWR010000193.1 coordinate 113,570, forward strand.
TCAAAAACATCAAAAACATCAAAATCAACAAAAAGATCAAAAACATCAAAAACTTCAAAAACATCAATAACATGTAAAACTTCAAAAACATAAAAAACACCAAAAACATCAAAAACATCAAAAACATCGCAATCATCAAAAATATCAAAAACATCAAAAACATCAAAACATCAAAACATTAAAAACATCAAAAACATAAAAACATCATGAAATCAAAAACTTCAAAAACATCAAAACATCAAAATCATCAAAACATCAATGACATTAAAAACATCAATATCATCAAAAACATCAAAAACATCAAAAACAAAAAAAAAATCAATAACATATAAAATATCAAAAACACCAAAAACATCAAAAACATCAATAACATATAAAACATCAAAAACATAAAAAACACCAAAAACATCAAAAACATCAAAAACATCAAAATCATCAAAAACATCAAAAACATCAAAAACATCAAAAACTTCAAAACATCAATAACAAAGTAAAACATCAAAAACAAAAAAAAAACACCAAAAACATCAAAAACATCAAAAACATCAAAAACATCAAAAACATCAAAAACATCAAAAACATCAATAACATCAAAAACATCAAAAACATCAAAACATCAAAAACATCAAAAACATCAAAACATTCAAAACATCAAAACATCAAAAACTTAAAAACATAAAATCAAAAACATCAAAAACATCAAAGACATCAAAAAATCAAAAACATCAAAAACATCAAAAACATCAAAAATATCTAAAACATCAAAAACATCAAAAACATCAAAAACATCAAAACCTCATAAACATCAAATACTTCAAAACTTTAAAAACATCAAATCATCGAAAAACATGTAAACATCAAAACATCAAAATTTCAAAACATCAAAACATCTAAACATCAAAACCTCAAAAACATCAAAAACATCAAAACATTAAAAACATCAAAACATCAAAAACATCAAAAACATCAAAACATTCAAAACATCAAAAACTTAAAAACATAAAATCAAAAACATCAAAAACATCAAAAACATTAAAAACATCAAAAAATCAAAAACATCAAAAACATCAAAACATTCAAAACATCAAAACATCAAAAACTTAAAAACATAAAATCAAAAACATCAAAAACATCAAAAACATCAAAAATATCTAAAACATCAAAAACATCAAAAACATCAAAAACATCAAAAACATTAAAAACATCAAAAACATCAAAAACATCAAAAATATCAAAAACCTCAAAAACATCAAAAACATCAAAAACTTCAAAAACATCAATAACATATAAAACATCAAAAACATAAAAAACACCAAAAATATCAAAAACATCAAAAACATCAAAACATCAAAAATTTCAAAACATCAAAACATCAAAAACATCTAAACATCAAAACATCAAAAACATCTAAACATCAAAACCTCAAAAACATCAAAAACATCAAAACATTAAAAACATCAAAAATATAAAAAAATCAAAGCCTCAAAAACATCAAAAACATCAAACACATAAAAAGCATCTTTAACATCAAAAACATCAAAACATTAAAAACATCAACAACATAAAAACATTATAAAATCAAAAAACATCAAAAACATCAAAATCATCAACAACATCAAAAACATCAAAAACATAAAAACATCATGAAATCAAAAACATCAAAAACATCAAAATCATCAAAAACATCAAACACATCAAAAAATTAAAGACATTAAAAACATCAAAAACATCAAAAACATCAAAAATATCAAAAACATCAAAAACATCAAAAACATCAAAAACTTCAAAACATCAATAACATATAAAACATCAAAAACATAAAAAACACCAAAAATATCAAAAACATCAAAAACATTAAAAACATCAAAAAATCAAAGACATTAAAAACATCAAAAAAATCAAAACATCAAAATTTCAAAACATAAAAACATCAAAAACATCTAAACATCAAAACCTCAAAAACATCATAAAATCAAAAACATCAAAAACATCAAAAACATCAAAAATATCAAAAACATCAAAAACATAAAAAACATCTAAACATCAAAACCTCAAAAACATCAAATACATCGAAAACTTTAAAAACATCAAATCATCAAAAACATCTAAACATCAAAACATCAAAGATATCTAAACATCAAAGCCTCAAAAACATCAAAAACATCAAAAACATAAAAAGCATCTTTAACATCAAAAACTTCAAAACATTAAAAACATCAAAACATCAAAAACATAAAAACATCATAAAATCAAAAACATCAAAAATATCAAAATAAACAAAAACAACAAAAACATCAAAAACTTCAAAAACATCAATAACATGTAAAACATCAAAAACATAAAAAAACACCAAAAACATCAAAAACATAAAAAACACCAAAAACATCAAAACCATCAAAAACATCACAATCATCAAAAACATCAAAACATTAAAAACATCAAAACATCATAAACATAAAAACATCATGAAATCTAAAACTTCAAAAACATCAAAAACATCAAAATCATCAAAAACATCAAAAACATCAAAATGATCAAAAACATCAAAAAAATCAATAACATATAAAATATCAAAAACATAAAAAACACCAAAAACATGAAAAACATCAATAACATTTAAAACATCAAAAACACCAAAAACATCAAAAACACCAAAAACATCAAAAACATCAAAAACATCAAAAACATCAAAATCATCAAAAACATCAAAATCATCAAAAACATCAAAAACATCAAAATGATCAAAAACATCAAAAAAATCAATAACATATAAAATATCAAAAACATAAAAAACACCAAAAACATGAAAAACATCAATAACATTTAAAACATCAAAAACACCAAAAACATCAAAAACTTCAAAAACATCAACAACATGTAAAACATCAAAAACATAAAAAAAACACCAAAAACATCAAAAATATCAAAATCATCAAAAACATAAAAAAAACACCAAAAACATCAAAATCATCAAAAACATCAAAAACATCAAAAACGTCAAAAACATCAAAAACATCAAAAACATCAAAACATCAAAACATAAAAAAAACATCAAAAACATCAAAAACATCAAAAAAACATCAAAAACATCAAAAACATCAAAAACATCAAAAACATCAAAAACATCAAAAACATCAAAAACATCAAAAACATCAAAAACATCGAAAACATCAAAAACATCAAAAACATCAAAAACATCAAAAACATCAAAAACATAAAAACATCAAAACATCAAAAACAACTAAGCATCAAAACCTCAAATACATCGAAAACATTAAAAACATCAAAAACATCAAAAACATGAAAAACATCAAAACACCAAAAACATCTAAGCATCAAAACCTCAAATACATTGAAAACATTAAAAACATCAAAACATCAAAACATCAAAAACATCAAAACATTCAAAAACATAAAATCAAAAACATCAAAAGATCAAAAACATCAAAAACATTAAAAACATCAAAAAATCAAAGACATCAAAAACATCAAAAACATAAAAAATATCAAAAACATCAAAAACATCTAAACATCAAAACCTCAAAAACATCAAATACATCAAATACTTCGAAAACTTTAAAAACATCAAGTCATCAAAAATATCTAAACATCAAAACATCAAAAACCTCTAAATATCAAAGCCTCAAAAACATCAAAAACATCATTAACATCAATAACATCAAAAACATCAAACACATCAATAACATTAAAAACATCAAAACATTAAAAACATCAAAAACATCAAAAACATCAAAAACATCGAAAACATCAAAAACATCAAAAACATCAAAAACATCAAAAACATCAAAAACATCATAAACATCATAAACATCAAAAACATCAGAAACATCAAAAACATCAAAAACATCATAAACATCAAAACATCAAAAACATCAGAAACATCAAAAACATCGAAAACACCAAAAACATGAAAAACATCAAAATATTAAAAACATCAGAAACATAAGAACATCATAACATCAAAAAACATCAAAAACATCACAAATCATCAAAAACATCAAAAACATCAATAACATCAAAAACATCAGAAACATCAAAAACATCAAAAACATGAAAAACATCAAAACATTAAAAACATAAAAACATCATAAAATCAAAAACATCAAAAATATCACAAATCATCAAAAATATCAAAAACATCAAAAACTTCAAAAACATCAATAACATAAAAAACATCAAAACATCAAAAACAACAAAAACATCAAAAACATCAATAACATCAAAAACATCAGAAACATCAAAAACATCAAAAACATGAAAAACATCAAAACATTAAAAACATAAAAACATCATAAAAATCAAAAACATCAAAAACATCAAAATCAACAAAAACATCAAAAACTTCAAAAACATCAATAACATGTAAAACATCAAAAACATAAAAAAACACCAAAACATCAAAAACATCAAAAACATCACAATCATCAAAAACATCAAAAAACATCAAAACATAAAAACATGAAATCAAAAACTTCAAAAACATCAAAACATCAAAATCATCAAAAACATCAAAAACATCAAAATGATCAAAAAATCAATAACATATAAAATATCAAAAACATAAACACCAAAAACATGAAAAACATCAATAACATTTAAAACATCAAAAACACCAAAAACATCAAAAATATCAAAATCATCAAAAACATCAAAAACATCAAAAACATCAAAAACTTCAAAAACATCAACAACATGTATAACATCAAAAACATCAAAAAAAAAACATCAAAAACATCAAAAACATCAAAATCATCAAAAACATCAAAAACATCAAAAACATCAAAAACATCAAAAACATCAAAAACATCAAAAACATCAAAAATATCAAAAACATCAAAAACATCAAAAACATCAAAAACATCAAAAACATCAAAAACATCAAAAACATGAAAAAGATCAAAACATCAAAAACATCTAAGCATCAAAACCTCAAATACATCGAAAACATTAAAAACATCAAAACATCAAAAACATCAAAACATTCAAAACATTCAAAACATCAAAACATCAAAAACTTAAAAACATAAAATCAAAAACATCAAAAGATCAAAAACATTAAAAACATCAAAAAATCAAAGACATCAAAAACATCAAAAACATCAAAAACCTAAAAAATATCTAAAACATCAAAAACATCTAAACATCAAAACCTCAAAAACATCAAATACATCAAATACTTCGAAAACTTTAAAAACATCAAGTCATCAAAAACATCTAAACATCAAAACATCAAAAACCTCTAAATATCAAAGCCTCAAAAACATCAAAAACATCATTAACATCAATAACATCAAAAACATCAAACACATCAATAACATTAAAAACATCAAAACATTGAAAACATCAAAACAGCAAAAACATCAAAACATCAAAAACATCAAAAAAATCAAAAACATCAAAAACATCGAAAACATATAAAACATCTAAAACATAAAAAACACCAAAAACATCAAAAACATCAAAAACATCAAAAACATCGAAAACATCAAAAACATCAAAAACATCAAAAACATCAAAAACATCAAAAACATCATAAACATCATAAACATCATAAACATCAAAACATCAAAACATCAAAAACATCAAAAACATCATAAACATCAAAACATCAAAAATATCAGAAACATCAAAAACATCGAAAACATCAAAAACATGAAAAACATCAGAAACATCAAAACATCAAAAACATCAAAAACATCAAAAACATCGAAAACATCTAAAACATAAAAAACACCAAAAACATCAAAAACATCAAAAACATCAAAAACATCAAAAACATCGAAAACATCAAAAACATCAAAAAAATCAAAAACATCAAAACATCGAAAACATATAAAACATCTAAAACATAAAAAACACCAAAAACATCAAAAACATCAAAAACATCAAAACATCAAAAACATCAATAACATCAAAAACATCAGAAACATCAAAAACATCAAAAACATCAGAAACATCAAAAACATCGAAAACATCTAAAACATAAAAACACCAAAAACATCAAAAACATCAAAAACATCAAAAACATCGAAAACATCAAAAACATCAAAAAAATCAAAAACATCAAAAACATCGAAAACATATAAAACATCTAAAACATAAAAAACACCAAAAACATCAAAAACATCAAAAACATCAAAACATCAAAAACATCAAAAACATCAAAAACATCATAAACATCATAAACATCATAAACATCAAAAACATCAGAAACATCAAAAACATCAAAAACATCATAAACATCAAAACATCAAAAACATCAGAAACATCAAAAACATAAAAAACATAGAAAACATCAATAACATTAAAAACATCAAAACATTGAAAACATCAAAACATCAAAAACATCAAAACATCAAAAACATCAAAAAATCAAAAACATCAAAAACATCGAAAACATCAAAAACATATAAAACATCTAAAACATAAAAAACACCAAAAACATCAAAAACATCAAAAACATCGAAAACATCAAAAACATCAAAAACATCAAAAACATCATAAACATCATAAACATCAAAACATCAAAAACATCAAAAACATCATAAACATCATAAACATCAAAACATCAAAACATCAAAAACATCAAAAACATCAAAAACATCAAAAACATCAAAAACATCAAAAACATCAAAAACATCAAAAACATCGAAAACATCAAAAACATCAAAAACATCAAAAACATCAAAAACATCAAAAACATCAAAAACATCAAAAACATCAAAAACATCAAAACATCAAAACATCAAAAACATCAGAAACATCAAAAACATCATAAACATCAAAACATCAAAAATATCAGAAACATCAAAAACATCGAAAACATCAAAAACATGAAAAACATCAAAACATTAAAAACTTCAAAACATCAGAAACATAAGAACATCATAAAATCAAACAACATCAAAAACATCACAAATCATCAAAAACATCAAAAACATCAATAACATCAAAAACATCAGAAACATCAAAAACATCAAAAACATCAGAAACATCAAAAACATCGAAAACATCAAAAACATCAAAAAAATCGAAAACATCAAAAACATCGAAAACATATAAAACATCTAAAACATAAAAAACACCAAAAACATCAAAAACATCAAAAACATCAAAACATCAAAACATCAAAAACATCAAAAACATCAAAAACATCAAAAACATCAAAAACTTCATAAACATCATAAACATCAAAAACATCAGAAACATCAAAAACATCAAAAACATCATAAACATCAAAACATCAAAAACATCAGAAACATCAGAAACATCAAAAACATCAAAAACATAGAAAACATCAATAACATTAAAAACATCAAAACATTGAAAACATCAAAAACATCAAAACATCAAAAACATCAAAAAAATCAAAAACATCAAAAACATCGAAAACATCAAAAACATATAAAACATCTAAAACATCTAAAACATCTAAAACATAAAAAACACCAAAAACATCAAAAACACCAAAAACATCAAAAACATCAAAAACATCAAAAACATCAAAAACATCAAAAACATCAAAAACATCAAAAACATCATAAACATCATAAACATCAAAACATCAAAAACATCAAAAACATCATAAACATCATAAACATCAAAACATCAAAACATCAAAAACATCAAAAACATCAAAAACATCAAAAACATCAAAAACATCAAAAACATCAAAAACATCAAAAACATCAAAAACATCAGAAACATCAAAAACATCAAAAACATCATAAACATCAAAACAGCAAAAACATCAGAAACATCAAAAACATCAAAAACATCGAAAACATCAAAAACATGAAAAACATCAAAACATTAAAAACATCAAAACATCAGAAACATAAGAACATCATAACATCAAAAAACATCAAAAACATCCCAAATCATCAAAAACATCAAAAACATCAATAACATCAAAAACATCAGAAACATCAAAAACATCAAAAACATGAAAAACATCAAAACATTAAAAACATAAAAACATCATAAAATCAAAAACATCACAAATCATCAAAAATATCAAAAACATCACAAATCATCAAAAACATCAAAAACATCAATAACATCAAAAACATCAGAAACATCAAAAACATCAAAAACATGAAAAACATCAAAACATTAAAAACATAAAAACATCATAAAATCAAAAACATCAAAAACATCAAAATCATCAAAAATATCAAAAACATCAAAAACATCAAAAACTTCAAAAACATCAATAACATATAAAACATCAAAACATCAAAAACATAAAAACATCAAAAATCAAAAACATCAAAAACATCAATAACATCAAAAACATCAGAAACATCAAAAACATCAAAAACATCAAAAACATGCAAAACATCAAAACATTAAAAACATAAAAACATGATAAAATCAAAAACATCAAAAACATCAAAATCAACAAAAACATCAAAAACATCAAAAACTTCAAAAACATCAATAACATGTAAAACATCAAAAACATAAAAAAAACACCAAAAACATCAAAAACATCAAAAACATCACAATCATCAAAAACATCAAAAACATCAAAACATTAAAAACATCAAAACATCAAAAACATAAAAACATCATGAAATCAAAAACTTCAAAAACATCAAAAACATCAAAATCATCAAAAACATCAAAAACATCAAAATCATCAAAAACATCAAAATCATCAAAAACATCAAAAAATCAATAACATATAAAATATCAAAAACATAAACACCAAAAACATGAAAAACATCAATAACATTTAAAACATCAAAAACACCAAAAACATCAAAAACATCAAAAACATCAAAAACATCAAAAACATCAAAAACATCAAAATCATCAAAAACATCAAAAACATCAAAAACATCAAAAACTTCGAAAACATCAACAACATGTAAAACATCAAAACATAAAAAAAAAAACTCCAAAAACATCAAAAACATGTAAAACATCAAAAACATAAAAAAAAAACTCCAAAAACATCAAAAACATCAAAAACATCAAAATCATCAAAAACACCAAAAACATCAAAAACATCAAAAACATCAAAAACATCAAAAACACCAAAAACATCACAAACATCAAAAACATCAAAAACATCAAAATCATCAAAAACATCAAAAACATCAAAAACATCAAAAACTTCGAAAACATCAACAACATGTAAAACATCAAAAACAAAAAAAAAAAAAACACCAAAAACATCAAAAACATCACAATCATCAAAAACATCAAAAACATCAAAACATGAAAAACATCAAAACATTAAAAACATAAAAACATCATAAAATCAAAAACATCAATAACATCAAAATCATCAAAAATATCAAAAACATCAAAAACTTCAAAAACATCAATAACATATAAAACATCAAAACATCAAAAACATAAAAACATCAAAAAATCAAAAACATCAAAAACATCAATAACATCAAAAACATCAGAAACATCAAAAACATGAAAAACATCAAAACATTAAAAACATAAAAACATGATAAAATCAAAAACATCAAAAACATCAAAATCGACAAAAACATCAAAAACATCAAAAACTTCAGAAACATCAATAACATGTAAAACATCAAAAACATAAAAAAAACACCAAAAACATCAAAAACATCAAAAACATCACAATCATCAAAAACATCAAAAACATCACAATCATCAAAAACATCAAAAACATCAAAACATTAAAAACATCAAAACATCAAAAACATAAAAACATCATGAAATCAAAAACTTCAAAAACATCAAAAACATCAAAATCATCAAAAACATCAAAATCATCAAAAACATCAAAAAAATCAATAACATATAAAATATCAAAAACATAAACACCAAAAACATCAATAACATTTAAAACATCAAAAACACCAAAAACATCAAAAACAAAAAAAAAAAAAAAACACCAAAAACATCAAAAACATCAAAAACATCAAAATCATCAAAAACATCAAAAACATCAAAAACATCAAAAACATCAAAAACATCAAAAACATCAAAAACATCAAAAACATGAAAAACATCAAAACATCAAAACATCAAAAACATCTAAGCATCAAAACCTCAAATACATCGAAAACATTAAAAACATCAAAACATCAAAAACATCAAAACATTCAAAACATTCAAAACATCAAAATATCAAAAACTTAAAAACATAAAATCAAAAACATCAAAAGATCAAAAACATCAAAAACATTAAAAACATCAAAAAATCAAAGACATCAAAAACATCAAAAACCTAAAAAATATCTAAAACATCAAAAACATCTAAACATCAAAACCTCAAAAACATCAAATACATCAAATACTTCGAAAACTTTAAAAACATCAAGTCATCAAAAACATCTAAACATCAAAACATCAAAAACCTCTAAATATCAAAGCCTCAAAAAACATCAAAAACATCATAAACATCAATAACATCAAAAACATCAAACACATCAATAACATTAAAAACATCAAAACATTGAAAACATCAAAACATCAAAAACATCAAAACATCAAAAACATCTAAACATCAAAGCCTCAAAAACATCAAAAACATCAAAACATTTAAAACATCAAAACATCAAAAACATAAAAACATCATAAACTCACAATCATCAAAAACATCAAAACATTAAAAACATCAAAACATCAAAAACATAAAAACATAATGAAATCAAAAACTTCAAAAACATCAAAAACATCAAAATCATCAAAAACATCAAAAACATCAAAATCATCAAAAACATCAAAAAATCAATAACATATAAAATATCAAAAACATAAACACCAAAAACATGAAAAACATCAATAACATTTAAAACATCAAAAACACCAAAAACATCAAAAACATCAAAAACATCAAAACATCAATAACATCAAAAACATCAGAAACATCAAAAACATCAAAAACATGAAAAACATCAAAACATCAAAACATTAAAAACATAAAAACATCATAAAATCAAAAACATCAATAACATCAAAATCATCAAAATATCAAAAACATCAAAAACATCAAAAACTTCAAAAACATCAATAACATATAAAACATCAAAACATCAAAAACATAAAAACATCAAAAAATCAAAAACATCAATAACATCAAAAACATGAAAAACATCAAAACATTAAAAACATAAAAACATGATAAAATCAAAAACATCAAAAACATCAAAATCAACAAAAACATCAAAAACATCAAAAACTTCAAAAACATCAATAACATGTAAAACATCAAAAACATAAAAAAAACACCAAAAACATCAAAAACATCAAAAACATCACAATCATCAAAAACATCAAAACATTAAAAACATCAAAACATCAAAAACATAAAAACATCATGAAATCAAAAACTTCAAAAACATCAAAAACATCAAAATCATCAAAAACATCAAAAACATCAAAATCATCAAAAACATCAAAAAAATCAATAACATATAAAATATCAAAAACATAAACACCAAAAACATGAAAAACATCAAAAACAAAAAAAACATCAAAAACACCAAAAACATCAAAAACATCAAAAACATCAAAAACATCAAAAACATCAAAAACATCAAAAACATCAAAAACATCAAAAACATCAAAAACATCAAAAACATCAACAACATCAACAACATGTAAAACATCAAAAACAAAAAAAAAAAAACACCAAAAACATCAAAACATCAAAATCATCAAAAACATCAAAAACATCAAAACATCAAAAACATCAAAAACATCAAAAACATCAAAAACATGAAAAACATGAAAAACATGAAAAACATCAAAACATCAAAACATCAAAAACATCTAAGCATCAAAACCTCAAATACATCGAAAACATTAAAAACATCAAAACATCAAAAACATCAAAACATTCAAAACATTCAAAACATCAAAATATCAAAAACTTAAAAACATAAAATCAAAAACATCAAAAGATCAAAAACATCAAAAACATTAAAAACATCAAAAATCAAAGACATCAAAAACATCAAAAACCTAAAAAATATCTAAAACATCAAAAACATCTAAACATCAAAACCTCAAAAACATCAAATACATCAAGTACTTCGAAAACTTTAAAAACATCAAGTCATCAAAAACATCTAAACATCAAAACATCAAAATCCTCTAAATATCAAAGCCTCAAAAACATCAAAAACATCATTAACATCAATAACATCAAAAACATCAAACACATCAATAACATTAAAAACATCAAAACATTGAAAACATCAAAACATCAAAAACATCAAAACATCAAAACATCAAAAACATCTAAACATCAAAGCCTCAAAAACATCAAAAACATCAAAACATTTAAAACATCAAAACATCAAAACATCAAAAACATAAAAACATCATAAACTCACAATCATCAAAAACATCAAAACATTAAAAACATCAAAACATCAAAAACATAAAAACATCATGAAATCAAAAACTTCAAAAACATCAAAAACATCAAAATCATCAAAAACATCAAAAACATCAAAATCATCAATAACATCAAAAAAATCAATAACATATAAAATATCAAAAACATAAACACCAAAAACATGAAAAACATCAATAACATTTAAAACATCAAAAACACCAAAAACATCAAAAACATCAAAAACATCAAAATCATCAAAAACATCAAAAACATCAAAAACTTCGAAAACATCAACAACATGTAAAACATCAAAAACATAAATAAAAAAAACACCAAAAACATCAAAAACATCAAAAACATCAAAATCATCAAAAACATCAAAAACATCAAAAACATCAAAAACATCAAAAACATCAAAAACATCAAAAACATCAAAAACATCAAAAACATCAAAAACATCAAAAAATCACATCAAAAACATCAAAAACATCAAAAACATCAAAAACATGAAAAACATCAAAACATCAAAAACATCTAAGCATCAAAACCTCAAATACATCGAAAACATTAAAAACATCAAAACATCAAAAACATCAAAACATCAAAACATTCAAAACATTCAAAACATCAAAATATCAAAAACTTAAAAACATAAAATCAAAAACATCAAAAGATCAAAAACATCAAAAACATTAAAAACATCAAAAAATCAAAGACATCAAAAACCTAAAAAATATCTAAAACATCAAAAACATCTAAACATCAAAACCTCAAAAACATCAAATACATCAAATACTTCGAAAACTTTAAAAACATCAAGTCATCAAAAACATCTAAACATCAAAACATCAAAAACCTCTAAATATCAAAGCCTCAAAAACATCAAAAACATCATTAACATCAATAACATCAAAAACATCAAACACATCAATAACATTAAAAACATCAAAACATTGAAAACATCAAAACATCAAAAACATCAAAACATCAAAACATCAAAAACATCTAAACATCAAAGCCTCAAAAACATCAAAAACATCAAAACATTTAAAACATCAAAACATCAAAACATCAAAAACATAAAAACATCATAAACTCACAATCATCAAAAACATCAAAACATTAAAAACATCAAAACATCAAAAACATAAAAACATCATGAAATCAAAAACTTCAAAAAACATCAAAAACATCAAAATCATCAAAAACATCAAAAACATCAAAATCATCAATAACATCAAAAAAATCAATAACATATAAAATATCAAAAACATAAACACCAAAAACATGAAAAACATCAATAACATTTAAAACATCAAAAACACCAAAAACATCAAAAACATCAAAAACATCAAAATCATCAAAAACATCAAAAACATCAAAAACTTCGAAAACATCAACAACATGTAAAGCATCAAAAACATAAAAAAAAAAACACCAAAAACATCAAAAACATCAAAATCATCAAAAACATCAAAAACATCAAAACATCAAAAACATCAAAAACATCAAAAACATCAAAAAACATCAAAAACATCAATAACATCAAAAACATCAAAAAACATCAAAAACATGAAAAACATCAAAACATCAAAAACATCTAAGCATCAAAACCTCAAATACATCGAAAACATTAAAAACATCAAAACATCAAAAACATCAAAACATTCAAAACATTCAAAACATCAAAACATCAAAAACTTAAAAACATAAAATCAAAAACATCAAAAGATCAAAAACATCAAAAACATCAAAAACATTAAAAACATCAAAAAATCAAAGACATCAAAAACATCAAAAACATCAAAAACCTAAAAAATATCTAAAACATCAAAAACATCAAAAACATCTAAACATCTAAACATCAAAACCTCAAAAACATCAAATACATCAAATACTTCGAAAACTTTAAAAACATCAATTCATCAAAAACATCTAAACATCAAAACATCAAAAACCTCTAAATATCAAAGCCTCAAAAACATCAAAAACATCATTAACATCAATAACATCAAAAACATCAAACACATCAATAACATTAAAAACATCAAAACATTGAAAACATCAAAACATCAAAAACATCAAAACATCAAAACATCAAAAACATCTAAACATCAAAAACATCTAAACATCAAAGCCTCAAAAACATCAAAAGCATCAAAACATTTAAAACATCAAAACATCAAAACATCAAAAACATAAAAACATCATAAAATCAAAATCATCAAAAACATCAAAAATATCAAAATCATCAAAAACATCAAAAACATCAATAACATATAAAACATCAAAGACATAAAAAACACCAAAAACATCAATAACATTAAAAACATCAAAAAATCAAAAATTTCAAAAACATCAATAACATCAAAAGCATTTAATCATCAAAAATATCAAAAACATCAAAAACATAAACATCATAAACATCAAAACATCAAAAACATCAAACACATCTAAACATCAAAACATAAAAAATCTCAAAAACATCTAAACATCGAAACGTCAAAAACATTAAAAATATAAAAAACATCGAAAATATCAAAAATATCAAAAACATCAAAACATCAAAAACATCAAAAAAATCAAAAACATCAACAACATTAATAACATCAAAAACACCAAAATCTTCAAAAACATTAAAAACATCAAAACATCAAAAACATCAAAAATATCAAAAACATCAAAAACATCAAAAACATCTAAACATCAAAACCTCAAAAACATCAAAACATTCAAAACATCAAAAACATAAAAACATCATAGATTAACTCGCTCATCTAGTTCGTTCGCTTTTAATTCTATGTTAATTCATTTCTCTTACAGCTATGTTAATTCTTAATTCCTACACATCAAAAACATCAAAAAATCAAAGACATCAAAAACATCAAAAACATCAAAAACGCCAAAAACATCAAAAATATCAAAAACATCAAAAACATTAAAAACATCAAAAACATCTAAACATCAAAACCTCAAAAACATCAAATACATCGAAAACTTTAAAAACGTCAAATCATCAAAAACACCTAAACATCAAAGACATCTAAACATCACAGCCTCAAAAACATCAAAAACATCAAACACATAAATAGCATCTTTAACATCAAAAACATCAAAACATTAAAAACATCAACATAAAAACATTATAAAATCAAAAACATCAAAAACATCAAAATCATCAAAAACATCAAAAACTTCAAAAACATCAATAACATATAAAACATCAAAAACATAAAAAAAAACACCAAAAACATCAAAAACATCAAAAACATCAAAATCATCAACAACATCAAAAACATAAAAACATCATGAAATCAAAAACATCAAAAACATCAAAATCATCAAAAACATCAAAAAAATCAAAAACATCAACAACATTAATAACATCAAAAACACCAAAATCTTCAAAAACATTAAAAACATCAAAACATCAAAAACATCAAAAATATCAAAAACATCAAAAACATCAAAAACATCTAAACATCAAAACCTCAAAAACATCAAAACATTCAAAACATCAAAAACATAAAAACATCATAGATACACTCGCTCATCTAGTTCGTTCGCTTTTAATTCTATGTTAATTCATTTCTCTTACAGCTATGTTAATTCTTAATTCCTACACATCAAAAACATCAAAAACATCAAAAACATCAAAAACGCCAAAAACATCAAAAATATCAAAAACATCAAAAACATTAAAAACATCAAAAACATCTAAACATCAAAACCTCAAAAACATCAAATACATCGAAAACTTTAAAAACATCAAATCATCAAAAACACCTAAACATCAAAGACATCTAAACATCACAGCCTCAAAAACATCAAACACATAAATAGCATCTTTAACATCAAAAACATCAAAACATTAAAAACATCAACATAAAAACATTATAAAATCAAAAACATCAAAAACATCAAAATCATCAAAAAATCAGAAACATCAAAAACTTCAAAAACATCAATAACATATAAAACATCAAAAACATAAAAAAAAACACCAAAAACATCAAAAACATCAAAAACATCAAAAACATCAAAATCATTAACAACATCAAAAACATCAAAAACATAAAAACATAAAAACATCTTGAAATCAAAAACATCAAAAACATCAAAATCATCAAAAACATCAAACACATCAAAAAATTAAAGACATTAAAAACATCAAAAACATCAAAAAGATCAAAAATATCAAAAACATCAAAAACATCAAAAACATCAAAAACTTCAAAAACATCAATAACATATAAAACATCAAAAACATAAAAAACACCAAAAATATCAAAAACATCAAAAACATTAAAAACATCGAAAAATCAAACACATTAAAAACATCAAAAACATCAAAAAAATCAAAACATCAAAATTTCAAAACATAAAAACATCAAAAACATCTAAATATCAAAACCTCAAAAACATCATAAAATCAAAAACATCAAAAACATCAAAAACATCAAAAATATCAAAAACATCAAAAACATCAAAACCTCAAAAACATCAAATACATCGAAAACTTTAAAAACATCAAATCATCAAAAACATCTAAACATCAAAACATCAAAGATATCTAAACATCAAAGCCTCAAAAACATCAAAAACATAAAAAGCATCTTTAACATCAAAAACTTCAAAACATTAAAAACATCAAAACATCAAAAAACATAAAAACATCATAAAATCAAAAACATCAAAAACATCAAAATCAACAAAAACAACAAAAACATCAAAAACTTCAAAAACATCAATAACATGTAAAACATCAAAAACATAAAAAACACCAAAAACATCAAAAACATCAAAAACATTACAATCATCAAAAACATCAAAAACATCAAAACATTAAAAACATCAAAACATCAAAAACATAAAAACATCATGAAATCAAAAACTTCAAAAACATCAAAAACATCAAAATCATCAAAAACATCAAAAACATCACATCAAAAAAATCAATAACATATAAAATATCAAAAACATAATAAACACCAAAAACATGAAAAACATCAATAACATTTAAAACATCAAAAACATCAAAAACATCAAAACATCAAAATCATCAAAAACATCAAAAACATCAAAAACATCAAAAACATCAAAAACATCAAAAACATCAAAAACATCAAAAACTTCAAAAACATCAACAACATGTAAAACATCAAAAACATAAAAACACCAAAAACATCAAAAACATCAAAATCATCAAAAACATCAAAAACATCAGAAACATCAAAAACATCAAAACATAAAAAAAACACCAAAAACATCAAAAACATCAAAAACATCAAAAACATCAAAAACATCAAAAACATCAAAACATCAAAAACATCAAAAACATCAAAAACATCAAAAACATCAAAAACATCAAAATCATCAAAAACATCAATAACATCAAAAACATGAAAAACATCAAATCATCAAAAACATCTAAGCATCAAAACCTCAAATACATCGAAAACATTAAAAACATCAAAACATCAAAAACATCAAAACATTCAAAACATTCAAAACATCAAAAACTTAAAAACATAAAATCAAAAACATCAAAAGATCAAAAACATCAAAAACATTAAAAACATCAAAAAATCAAAGACATCAAAAACATCAAAAACATCAAAAACATAAAAATATCTAAAACATCAAAAACATCTAAAACATCAAAACCTCAAAAACATCAAATACTTCGAAAACTTTAAAAACATCAAGTCATCAAAAACATCTAAACATCAAAACATCAAAAACCTCTAAATATCAAAGCCTCAAAAACATCAAAAACATCATTAACATCAATAACATCAAAAACATCAAACACATCAATAACATTAAAAACATCAAAACATTGAAAACATCAAAACATCAAAAACATCAAAACATCAAAAACATAAAAAAAATCAAAAACATCAAAAACATCGAAAACATATAAAATATCCAAAACATAAAAACCACCAAAAACATCAAAAACATCAAATACATCAAAAACATCGAAAACATCAAAAACATCAAAAACATCAAAAACATCAAAACAATCAAAAAACATCATAAACATCATAAACATCATAAACATCAAAAACATCAGAGACATCAAAAACATCGAAAACATCAAAAACATGAAAAACATCAAAATATTAAAAACATCAAAACATCAGAAACATAAGAACATCATAACATCAAAAAACATCAAAAACATCACAAATCATCAAAAACATCAAAAACATCAATAACATCAAAAACATCAGAAACATCAAAAACATTATAAACATCAAAAACATCAAAAACATGAAAAACATCAAAACATTAAAAACATAAAAACATCATAAAATCAAAAACATCAAAAAACATCACAAATCATCAAAAATATCAAAAACATCAAAAACTTCAAAAAACATCAATAACATCAAAAACATCAGAAACATCAAAAACATCAAAAACATGAAAAACATCAAAACATAAAAACATCATAAAATCAAAAACATCAAAAACATCAAAATCAACAAAAACATCAAAAACATCAAAAACATCAAAAACATCAAAAACATCAAAAACATCAAAAACATCAAAAACATCAGAAACATCAAAAACATCAAAAACATGAAAAACATCAAAACATAAAAACATCATAAAATCAAAAACATCAAAAACATCAAAATCAACAAAAACATCAAAAACATCAAAAACTTCAAAAACATCAATAACATGTAAAACATCAAAAACATAAAAAAACAACAAAACATCAAAACATCAAAAACATCACAATCATCAAAAACATCAAAAACATCAAAACATTAAAAACATCAAAACATCAAAAACATAAAAACATCATGAAATCAAAAACTTCAAAAACATCAAAAACATCAAAAACATCAAAATCATCAAAAACATCAAAACCATCAAAATCATCAAAAAAATCAAAAAAATCAATAACATATAAAATATCAAAAACATAAACACCAAAAACATGAAAAACATCAAAAACATTAAAAACATCAAAAACACCAAAAACATCAAAAACATCAAAAACATCAAAATCATCAAAAACATCAAAAACATCAAAAACATCAAAAACATCAAAAATTTCAAAAACATCAAACAACATCAAAAACATCAAAAAAAAAACATCAAAAACATCAAAAACATCAAAATCATCAAAAACATCAAAAACATCAAAAACATCAAAAACATCAAAAACATCAAAAACATCAAAAACATCAAAAATATCAAAAACATCAAAAACATCAAAAACATCAAAAACATCAAAAACATCAACAACATCAAAACATTCAAAAACATCAAAAACATCAAAAACATCAAAAACATGAAAAACATCAAAAACATCTAAGCATCAAAACCTCAAATACATCGAAAACATTAAAAACATCAAAACATAAAAAACATCAAAACATTCAAAAACATCAAAAACATCAAAAACATCAAAAACATGAAAAACATCAAAAACATCAAAGCATCAAAAACCTCAAATACATCAAAAACATCAAAACATCAAAACATAAAAAACATCAAAACATTCAAAACATCAAAAACTTAAAAACATAAAATCAAAACATCAAAAGATCAAAAACATCAAAAACATTAAAAACATCAAAAAATCAAAGACATCAAAAACCTAAAAATATCTAAAACATCAAAAACATCTAAACATCAAAACCTCAAAAACATCAAATACATCAAATACTTCGAAAACTTTAAAAACATCAAGGTCATCAAAAACATCTAAACATCAAAACGTCAAAAAATCTCTAAATATCAAAGCCTCAAAAACATCAAACAACATCATTAACATCAATAAATCAAAAACATCAAACACATCAATAACACTAAAAACATCAAAACATTGAAAACATCAAAACATCAAAAACATCAAAACATCAAAAACATCAAAAAAATCAAAAACATCAAAAACATCGAAAACATCATAAAACATCTAAAACATCAAAAACACCAAAAACATCAAAAACATCAAAAACATCAAAACATCGATAACATCAAAAACATCAAAAACATCATAAACATCAAAAACATCAAAAACATCAGAAACATCAAAAACATCAAAAACATCAGAAACATAAGAACATCATAAAAACATCAAACAACATCAAAACATCAACAAATCATCAAAAACATCAAAAAACATCAATAACATCAAAAACATCAATAACATCAAAAACATCAGAAACATCAAAAAACATCAAAAACATCAAAAACATCAGAAACATCAAAAACATCGAAAACATCAAAAACATCTAAAACATAAAAAACACCAAAAACATCAAAAACATCAAAAACATCAAAAACATCAAAAACATCAAAAACATCAAAAAACATCAAAAACATCAAAAACATCGAAAAACATCAAAACATCAAAACATCAAAACATCAATAACATCAAAAACATCAAAAACATCAAAAACATCAAAAACATCAAAAACATCAAAACATCAAAAACATCAAAAACATCAGAAACATCAAAAAACATCAAAAACATCCAGAAACATCAAAAACATCAAAAACATCAAAACATCTAAAACATCAAAAACATCAAAAAAATCAAAAACATCAAAAACATCAAAAACATCAAAAACATCAAAAACATCAAAAACATCAAAAACATCAAAAACATCAAAAACATCAAAAACATCAAAAACATCAAAACATAAAAAACATCAAAAACATCAAAACATCAAAACATCAAAAACATCATGAAATCAAAACTTCAAAAACATCAAAAACATCAAAAACATCAAAAACATCAAAATCATCAAAAACATCAAAAACATCAAAACATCAAAAACCTCAAAAACATCAAAAACATCAAAAACATCAAAAACATCAAAAACATCAAAAACATCAAAAACATCAAAAACATCAAAAACATCAAAAATATCAAAAACATCAAAAACATCAAAAACATCAAAAACATCAAAAACATCAAAAACATCAAAAACATGAAAAACATCAAAAACATCAAAAACATCTAAGCATCAAAACCTCAAAAACATCGAAAACATTAAAAACATCAAAAACATCAAAAACATCAAAACATTCAAAACATCCAAAACATCAAAACATCAAAACATCAAAAACATCAAAACATCAAAAACATCAAAACATCAAAAACATCAAAAACATTAAAAACATCAAAAAATCAAAGACATCAAAAACATCAAAAACATCAAAAACATCAAAACCTCAAAAACATCAAAAACATCAAAAACATCAAAAACATCATAAACATCAAAACCTCAAAAACATCAAATACATCAAATATATGAAAACTTCAAAAACATCAAGTCATCAAAAACATCAAAACATCAAAACATCAAAACCTCAAAATATCAAAGCCTCAAAAACATCAAAAACATCATTAACATCAATAACATCAAAAACATCAAAAACATCAAAAACATCAAAAACATCAAAACATCAAAAACATCAAAAACATCAAAAACATCAAAACATCAAAAACATCAAAAACATCAAAAACATCAAAAACATCGAAAACATCAAAAACACCAAAAACACCAAAAACATCAAAAACATCAAAACATCAAAAAACATCAAAAACATCAAAAACATCAAAACATCAAAAACATCAAAAACATCAAAAACATCAAAAACATCAAAAACATCAAAACATCAAAAACATCAAAAACATCAAAAACATCAAAAACATCAAAACATCAAAACATCAAAAACACTCAAAACATCAAAACATCAAAAACATCAAAAACATCAAGAAACATCAAACATCAAAACATCAAAAACATCAAAAACATAAAAACATCAAAAACATAAAAACATCAGAAACATCAAGAACATCATAAAATCAAACAACATCAAAATCATCAATAACATCAAAAACATCAATAACATCAAAAACATCAAAGACAAAAACACCAAAACATCAAAAACATCAAAAACATCAAAACATCAAAAAATCAAAAACATCAATAACATCAAAAGCATTTAAATCATCAAAAATATCAAAAACATCAAAAACATAAACATCATAAACATCAAAACATCAAAACATCAAACACATCTAAACATCAAAACATAAAAATCTCAAAAACATCTAAACATCGAAACGTCAAAAACATTAAAAATATAAAAAACATCGAAAATATCAAAAATATCAAAAACATCAAAACATCAAAAACATCAAAAATCAAAAACATCAACAACATTAATAACATCAAAAACACCAAAATCTTCAAAAACATTAAAAACATCAAAACATCAAAAACATCAAAAATATCAAAAACATCAAAAACATCAAAAACATCTAAACATCAAAACCTCAAAACATCAAAACATTCAAAACATCAAAAACATAAAAACATCATAAATTCATTTTTCTTTTTTTTTTTTTTTTTTTTTTAATTCCTAAACATCAAAAACATCAAAAATCAAAGACATCAAAAACATCAAAAACATCAAAAACATCAAAAACATCAAAAAACATCAAAAATATCAAAAACATCAAAAACATTAAAAACATCAAAAACATCTAAACATCAAAACCTCAAAAACATCAAATACATCGAAAACTTTAAAAACATCAAATCATCAAAAACACCTAAACATCAAAGACATCTAAACATCACAGCCTCAAAAACATCAAAAACATCAAACACATAAATAGCATCTTTAACATCAAAAACATCAAAGCATTAAAAACATCAACATAAAAACATTATAAAATCAAAAACATCAAAAACATCAAAATCATCACAAAAAATCTAAAACATCAAAAACTTCAAAAACATCAATAACATATAAAACATCAAAAACATAAAAAAAACACCAAAAACATCAAAAACATCAAAAACATCAAAATCATCAACAACATCAAAAACATCAAAAACATAAAAACATAAAAACATCATGAAATCAAAAACATCAAAAACATCAAAATCATCAAAAACATCAAAAAAATCAAAAACATCAACAACATTAATAACATCAAAAACACAAAAATCTTCAAAAACATTAAAAACATCAAAACATCAAAAACATCAAAAATATCAAAAACATCAAAAACATCAAAAACATCTAAACATCAAAACCTCAAAAACATCAAAACATTCAAAACATCAAAAACATAAAAACATCATAGATTCACTCGCTCATCTAGATCGTTCTTTTAATTCTATGTTAATTCATTTCTCTTACAGCTATGTTAATTCTTAATTCCTACACATCAAAAACATCAAAAAATCAAAGACATCAAAAACATCAAAAACATCAAAAACATCAAAAACGCCAAAAACATCAAAAATATCAAAAACATCAAAAACATTAAAAACATCAAAAACATCTAAACATCAAAACCTCAAAAACATCAAATACATCGAAAACTTTAAAAACATCAAATCATCAAACATCAAAGACATCTAAACATCAAAAGACATCTAAACATCACAGCCTCAAAAACATCAAAAACATCAAAACATCAAACACATAAATAGCATCTTTAACATCAAAAAACATCAAAACATTAAAAACATCAACATAAAAACATTATAAAATCAAAAAACATCAAAAACATCAAAATCATCAAAAAATCAAAAACATCAAAACTTCAAAAACATCAATAACATATAAAACATCAAAAACATAAAAAAAACACCAAAAACATCAAAAACATCAAAAACATCAAAATCATCAACAACATCAAAAACATCAAAAACATAAAAACATAAAAACATCATGAAATCAAAAACATCAAAAACATCAAAATCATCAAAAACATCAAACACATCAAAAAAATTAAAGACATTAAAAACATCAAAAACATCAAAAACATCAAAAATATCAAAAACATCAAAAACATCAAAAACATCAAAAACTTCAAAAACATCAATAACATATAAAACATCAAAAACATAAAAAACACCAAAAATATCAAAAACATCAAAAACATTAAAACATCAAAAAATCAAAGACATTAAAAACATCAAAAAAATCAAAACATCAAAATTTCAAAACATAAAAACATCAAAAACATCTAAATATCAAAACCTCAAAATCATCATAAAATCAAAAACATCAAAAACATCAAAAACATCAAAATATCAAAAACATCAAAAACATCACAACATCAAAGCCTCAAAAAACATCAAATACATCGAAAACTTTAAAACATCAAATCATCAAAAACATCTAAACATCAAAACATCAAAGATATCTAAACATCAAAGCCTCAAAAACATCAAAAACATAAAAAGCATCTTTAACATCAAAAACTTCAAAACATTAAAAACATCAAAACATCAAAAACATAAAAACATCATAAAATCAAAAACATCAAAAACATCAAAATCAACAAAAACAACAAAAACATCAAAACTTCAAAACATCAATAACATGTAAAACATCAAAAAACACCAAAAACATCAAAAACATCAAAAACATCACAATCATCAAAAACATCAAAAACATCAAAACATTAAAAACATCAAAACATAAAAACATCATGAAATCAAAAACTTCAAAAACATCAAAAACATCAAAATCATCAAAAACATCAAAAACATCACATCAAAAAATCAATAACATATAAAATATCAAAAACATAAAAAACACCAAAAACATGAAAAACATCAATAACATTTAAAACATCAAAAACATCAAAAACATCAAAACATCAAAATCATCAAAAACATCAAAAACATCAAAAACATCAAAACATCAAAAACTTCAAAAACATCGACAACATGTAAAACATCAAAAACATAAAAAAAAAACACCAAAAACATCAAAAACATCAAAATCATCAAAACATCAAAAACATCAAAAACATCAAAAACATCAAAACATCAAAACATAAAAAAACACCAAAAACATCAAAAACATCAAAACATCAAAAACATCAAAACATCAAAAACATCAAAAAAACATCAAAACATCAAAAACATCAAAACATCAAAATCATCAAAAACATCAATAACATCAAAACATGAAAAACATCAAAACATCAAAAACATCTAAGCATCAAAACCTCAAATACATCGAAAACATTAAAAACATCAAAACATCAAAAACATCAAAACATTCAAAACATTCAAAACATCAAAAACTTAAAAACATAAAATCAAAAACATCAAAAGATCAAAAAACATCAAAAACATTAAAAACATCAAAAAAATCAAAGACATCAAAAACATCAAAAACATAAAAAATATCTAAAACATCAAAACCATCTAAAACATCAAAACCTCAAAAACATCAAATACATCAAATACTTCGAAAACTTTAAAAAACATCAAGTCATCAAAACATCTAAACATCAAAACATCAAAACCATTAAAATATCAAAGCCTCAAAAACATCAAAAACATCATTAACATCAATAACATCAAAAAACATCAAACACATCAATAACATTAAAAACATCAAAACATTAAAAACATCAAAACATCAAAAACATCAAAACATCAAAAACATCAAAAAAATCAAAAACATCAAAAACATCGAAAACATATAAAATATCCAAAACATAAAAACCACCAAAAACATCAAAAACATCAAATACATCAAAAACATCGAAAACATTAAAAACATCAAAAACATCAAAAACATCAAAAACATCAAAAACATCATAAACATCATAAACATCATAAACATCAAAAACATCAGAGACATCAAAAACATCAAAAACATCGAAAACATCAAAACATGAAAAACATCAAAATATTAAAAACATCAAAACATCAGAAACATAACATCAAAAAACATCAAAAACATCACAAAAAACATCAAAAACATCAAAAACATCAAAAACATCAAAACATCAAAAACATCAAACATCAAAACATGAAAAAACATCAAAACATTAAAAACATAAAAACATCATAAAATCAAAAACATCAAAAACATCAAAAATCATCAAAAATATCAAAAACATCAAAAACCTCAAAACATCAATAACATATAAAACATCAAAACATCAAAAACATAAAAACATCAAAAAATCAAAACATCAAAAACATCAAAAACATCAATAACATCAAAACATCAGAAACATCAAAAACATCTAAAACATGAAAAACATCAAAACATAAAAACATCATAAAATCAAAAACATCAAAAACATCAAAATCAACAAAAACATCAAAACATCAAAAACATCAAAACTTCAAAACATCAATAACATGTAAAACATCAAAACATCAAAAACATCAAAAACACCAAAAACATCAAAAACATCACAATCATCAAAACATCAAAAACATCAAAACATTAAAAACATCAAAACATCAAAAAACATCCAAAACATCAAAATCATCAAAAAATCAAAACATCAATAACATATAAAATATCAAAAACATCAAACACCAAAAACATGAAAACATCAATAACATTTAAAACATCAAAAACACCAAAAACATCAAAACATCAAAACATCAAAAACATCAAAAACATCAAAAACATCAAAAAACATCAAAAACATCAAAAACATCAAAATCATCAAAAACATCAAAAACATCAAAAACATCAAAACATCAAAAACATCAAAAACATCAAAAAACCATCAAAAACATCAAAACATCAAAAACATCAAAAAAAACATCAAAAACATCAAAAACATCAAAAAACATCAAAACATCAAAAACATCAAAAACATCAAAAACATCAAAACATCAAAAACATCAAAAACATCAAAAACATCAAAAAACATCAAAAGATTAAAAGCATCAAAACAAGTCAACAACATCAAAATCATCAAAAACATCATCAAAACATCAAAATCATCAAAATCATCAAAAACATCTAAAACATCATAAATCATCAAAAACATCAAAAACATCAAAAACATGAAAAACATCAAAAACATTTAAAACATCGAAAACATCAAAAACATCAAAACATTAAAAATACATCAAAAACATCAAAACGAAACATCATAAAACATCAAAAACATCAAAAACATATACACCAAAATCCTCAAAAACATCAAAAACATCAAAAACATAAAAAACATCAGAAAACATCAAAAACATCAAAAATATCAAAAAACATCAAAAAGATCAAAAAACATCAAAAACATCAAAAACATTAAAAACACCAAAACACCAAAAACATAAAAACACCAAAAACATCAAAACATCAACAACATAAACATCAAAAAAAACACCAAAACATCAAAAACATCTAA